>KE371267.1:33651-45842 GCA_000418225.1 Zizania latifolia
GGACGGGGCGTAAATGGCACGTGCGGTGAATTTGTCCAGAAATTCAACTTGACACCTGGTACTGTAGTTTATTTTGACAAACCACACCTTTTTGGTTCTTTGAGGTGCTTTCGTCTGATGGGGTGTTTTTACTCCTGCCATGCATGTGTAATTGCTTGCCAATGCAATTTACATGAAGAAACACTGCCATGAAAAGAAATGAACTACATGCATGGTTTCTATACAATTTTGTTAAGTGTTAGACTGAAAATTGTGCATGACTTTTCTTACGAACATTATGATAGAACATAGAGAAATCAATACCTAAATGTTAGGCCTGGTACTGACTACTGAGTTGGATTGTAGCAGGTCAACCGTGCTAGATTTCACCTTGGGGTCGGCTTTGGCTGGTGGAAAATGGGCTGAGAGTACTGATCTTGTGTGGTCTTGCCTGCTGATCGCCTAGATGGTTCTTGGCAGGATTAAATGGTTTTCTTGTTTGAACGACAGTTATTTGCTTGTGTAGACTTTTAGTTTGAATCGCACTGATCTTGAGGTTAGAAATCCATAATATTCCACTTAGGAGAATAGGAGGCAACAAAATGCTGCAAAGATTAGGGGGATGTGGGACATAGTAGTGCCAACTTGTAGTCTGATATTCTTACATTACCAGCATCCAGATGGCCATATCTCAGGACATGACCACGATAGCGTTTGATTTTCGGAAACAGTCTTGAGAAAGGCTGGGTGACTCATGTTCTGTCTTGACAAAGATGCTTTAATTGTTTTCTTTGGCGGTCAATTACTTCAGGAACTGCGCTTTGTCATTAAGTAGTCCAACTAGGAGCTTTAGTGAGTAGTAAGTAATAGATTTTTTTTCCAAAATTATCATCTTTATTCCAAATTGTAATAATGGGCTGGCTTTTTGGAAATTTGCAGATCCCCCCTATCAGTCGACCATTGGTCGATAGGGGTCTATCAACACCTGTTAGTCGATAGAGATCCTATTGATTCTTGGTTGTCCGACATGACTCTTGTTGAACTCTTGTATGTTGACAGGAGCCTTTCTCTAGCAATTAGGCTCTAAGGCCGCTCCTAATATTTCAGAGGCCCTAGGCAAGATAAAATTAGGGGTCATTTGACCTTTTTAGGAATAGATGTATAGATTTAGCAATTAGTAGTAAAATCAACTAAATGAAATATGTCAACCCAGTAATAAAGTTGATTCATTTATGTTGATCTCCTCTTGATATTTGACAATGAAAAATAAGTCAAGCTATAACAAAGTTTACTATTTAGAATAATGTTATAGACAATTATGCTACCTACGTTGTCTCTGTCGTCTCACCTCACTACGAAGCGTTTTCTTCCTTCCTCCCTTTGTATTCTATTGTAATTTAAATTCGGCTCTGGTTATTGATGTTGTTGTCTCTGCTACAACGATGAGTAGGCGATACGGTGATAGAGCAATTATGGACCAATCGGGTCGGCTTGGTGTCATCAAGTTGAGCAAAGGTGGCATGTGTCATAGCTCTTGCAATTTAGAGTTCTAGAGTCTCTAGTAGCTAGATGAGGGTCTTGTCTATGGCCATGAGGCTGGTGATGGGTTTACGGTAGACTTGATGGCTGTCGAAATCCACAATGAACTCATCTTCCATATTCCGGCATAGCCAATCCTCTTGATGTTCATCACGACATGACCAATGGCGAGTGGTGCGGACTGTGAGACTCTATTGTTGGCGTAGAATCTCATATTATATTTGAATCGACGGGAACGAGTTGTCTTGTTGAGTTCCCAACGAAGGTGAGGCTCTCGAAAACAAAGATGGAACTGATGGAGACGATGGCGAAGAAGTTGTAGATGATTGCCATGGTGCCTCTCGTTGAATCACAATGAGCCCCTACTTCGCGTGCCAACTATTGGGGTTTTGTCGAACAGTCTAGCAATGAGGGTGCCCTTGGTGGTGACTTGTGTAAGGAACAACATAGAATTGAAGACTTAATGGTTGACACAAAAGTAGGGATACAATATTTAGATGGGTTTAGGTTGTCAATTTAATGAATACCCTACGCCCTGTATCAAGTGGATTGTAACATCGAGAATTGGATGCTCTTGGGAGATCCTCTCTCTCGTCTTATATGTTGTCTGTAGAATATAAATTAAAACATCGAAATTTAAACATGATATAGTGATATGTACTATATTTAAGAATAAAATATAGAGGATTAATAAGAATCATGATATACACTAAATACTAGGTATTACGCTTAAATAAAATATCTTACAAGTTAAAATTATAAAAATAGAGCATGTTCGTGAGTTAAACGAGCAGCTCGTGAGCTAGCTTGGGCTCAGGTCAGTTTGGCACCAAGCTAAAATGTAGGCTTAGGCTCAGCCTCAACTCGTTTCAACTATGAGATAAGCTGAATCGAGACTCAAGCTGACTCACGAGTCCAAGCCATGTTTCAGCCTATACTAGGAATTAAGGACATGATTATAAATCATAATATGCAATTTGCTTGTGAAAATAAAGTAAGGCGATTTGACACGCGGCTATTATTTAGGGAATCATCTGATCCCAAAAAGATTGAATGTCGAATAAAGAAAAGAAGACAATGTCTCAATAGAGAGGAAATGATTTCATTGTACCTTGGATGAAGCGCTTATCCTCTTCTCTTCTATGTCTAGGAACTACCTGCCTTGAAGCTTGAGATTTTTGATAAAACGCCACTCTAAATGTTAGGTTTTTTTAAAACGTCACTTTATTTCCTATGCCGTTTTGGATTTTTTAATCATTTAATTGTAAATCCCACGAGAAATGTCCATTTTGCCCTCAGTGAAAAATCTCAGCTCTCTCAATCCTCTCTCGTGGCATTCCTCTAGATCCTTCCCCGCCGGCGAGTAGGCCGTAGCCGTCGGCCCCGCCGCGCGCCCCCTTCGGCGTCCCGTCGCCAGCCGCTCCGCCGTGCGCCCCCTCCGGCGACGGGAATCTGGGGCTTTGCAATCTGCAGTGCCGCGCTTCCCGTGCTCGCATGGCGTAGCGTTCGTCAGCGAGGACAGTGTTGCTGCAGAATGCCTTGTACATAGCCCACCACACGCCCGCCCCCTTTCGGCCCAAAACGATGCCCTCCCTCTCCCACTGGCAGGTGGGCCCTTATTCCCCTCCTCCCCCTCCCAGATTCCAATCGATCAAGGGATCGCCTCGTAAGGGAGGGAGAAGGAAACCCTAGCCCGGTGAGGTTCAGGAAGACGGCGCCGACGCGTCCTCTCGAGCTATCCGCAGCGGCGTGCGGAGCAAATACCGTCCCGGTGAGGCCCTCATCCCATGCCCCCATGCCCTCCTTTCCCTCCCTCCCTGCACCGGTGGCATCGCGCCGCATCTCTCTACTCCATTTGTAGACTTGAGTATTGGAATTGCTCCTAATACTTGTAGCGCTGCAGGCCAGTGATTATTGGATGAAGAGAAGGAATTACAAACTAGCACGTCCTGTAGTCTCACTGTCCTCTTTGCACTTCATGTCCAAAGGCAGCAACATGAGTTTTTTTAGGAGATTTGCTCTCATGTGGAGTTGTGTTTGCTCTTTTGCCACATCCTGTGTGTATGACATGCCTAATTATCAAAAGGGCAAACATCATTTAATTATGTGATATGAGAGAAAAATTCCTTTTTTAGGTTGTTATTATGTGTTTGCTCTCACTGTTATGAACCTTTTGAGCCGTCATCATGTATTCTCTTCGTTCTTTTTCTAGAGGAACATACGCTCCACCTGATTGGGCTAAATGCCTTAATATTTTACGACTTCACGCTGGAGGACACAATTGCATCCTTTGACACAACCGCATGTTTGTTTCTCTAAATGTTACTTGCAGTGTTAAAAACTGGCCATAAATTCTTGGTGGATGTGCTGCAATTAGCATGCCATCGGGTCATGGTTTTAACAAACCATTTGTGTTCGGCCCTAAATATTTTATCATACTTTTGGTTTTGCTATGCCACTGTCATTAGTCATTGGTGGACGGTTGGTTGCTTTTGTAGCCCTAATGTCTCCCTCCTATTACAAGACCAACATTCTAATATGTAAGCAGGTTTACAGGTATATTTTGTGCCTACAATGTCAGATCCTGGCAGGGATAGCAGCATGCAGCAGCTCGTCCCTATAGCGCTGCCACCAAAGGCTTCTTCTGCTGACACTGGTAAGGAACTGGTGGTTGTGGATGGTACGGGAAAGACTTCAGGAGGGGTCAAACTACGCGAGGATGAGGAGGATCTGGAGGTGAAGTTGAGGCGCATCATGGAGAACGTCCCTGTCCGTGTCAGCAACACCTCTGGCTCCTCTGCTGGCTCTGGGTCTGGTGATTTCCACCAGGTAATCAATGGAACTTCAGTGGTTGTTAGGATTGCGATTTGTGAGAAAACATTCTTATAACTGTGGTTGAATAGCATATGCATAGATGTACATGTTCTTATTTTATTGATTTTATATCTTAATTTTGAAGAAATCAACTGAACTCCTTACTGGTAATGTGCCTCTATTTTAAATACAACTTCTGAAGTTTTGTGAGCATTATAACCTATCCCTGCTGTTATTTTTAAAGAGCAGTGACAGCATTTGGAAAATTTTGGGAAATCTAATTATTACCACCAATATGACAGTAAGACTGCACCCTCAGGATTTGCCCCTGCATGTGTTACTATCATTTGGGTCCTTGGTCCACATGTCAGTGACACAAGTAGGTGAATCCTGAAGGTGCCATCTTAGCAAGGAGATATAATTGAGTCTGCTGAGAAAATTTGTGTCTGCTGTTGGAAAGGTGAAAAAAAGGCGCATACAAGATAAGTCAATACTCAATACACAAACTTTGAGATGATTTATGTGTCTTTTGATTTTTTATTATAAAGAATGCAGACTTGTCTGGGCACTAGGGTAATCATTGGGCATGAAAAATGAAGAGAACATTTTGAATTGGCCACACTTATTCAGGGAGCTCAGAAGTTCATGAGATTGTTCAGCTAATTTATGATGAAAGCCCATAAATCGGTTTTGTTATCATGATATCTTAAGGCTGAGGTAAGTGAACGGCTGGAATTTCCACCAGGGATTCGTTTATGAGTTTTACCAGCTATGTGCTTTTAGGGAATTTCCTATAGATATTCTGACCTCAATGTACTTAAGTAACTTATAACAACTATTCATTAATATTTCTTTTTTTGAAGGTATTAATCACATCTTCCTTATGAAAAAGTCATTTTTATCTGCCAATTGCTTTGCTGGAGCCATTACATGGCTTACAGCACCCTTTTTACCACTTCAGATCAATCCTAGCCTAAATTTTGATCACGATTTCTGTCGTTTATATTTGTAAAAGTTAATAGCATTAAACTACTATGAAACTATTTCTGAGAGAAATCTACTAAGAAATAATTAAGCTGCACATTGCGAATTATTATTAAACTACTTCTGGGACAGATCTACTTAGAAACTAATTCTGAATTTTGAATTTTAAGAATAGTTTTAGGTAGTTTTTTACTAATCTTCTTAGTAATCATGAAAAGAGAGCTGTGCAATGAAAGTGGCCAAGAAGCCCCTAAAATTAATCCTGAAATCAAATTCTAAAATTAAAAATCCAATTCAGACTTTAACAATTAATAGGTGTTGAGCGGTAGCTACATTTGCTTCAGCTGGCATTTAAAATAGTAAGAGCATTGATTTTCTGTGGTATTAGTGTCTTGCAAAGGAAATGACAATTTCTTGATCATAATGTTTTTTCTGATCAGTTTGTAAGAATGGGTCAAGTGGATTGTATATGAGGAACTGGTTGCCCTAGGTTTGGGCCTGTTAGGCTGGATAATCACTATTAGGTTAACAAGTATGTGTGCTGTATTCTCTTGCTAATCTTGAGTCAATCTTGGGGCCCTTCTATACAGCTTTGGCTTATGCATAAGATTGGACTTGTTTTATTTGGTGTTTAATTGATAATACCATTGTTTGGGATATTTTTTGATATTATGTGAAGTGGAGATCCAAATAAGCTCAAAAAGCCTCAAAACATGAACTTTTTTTACCAACAAGATTCAATATGGACTTATGACTTATTTGGACAATAAATTTTGCCTTCTAGCCTAGAATGGGGCCTAGAAAACAGGCATTTCTAGTTATGCTGTTGTCAGAATTGCAAACAGGGTCTAGCTCCAGATTTTGCAAATTAGCAAAACATGCATCAGTTATTTCAGAACTTGCGTGGAAATGTTTTGGTGCTAAAATAGTCACATAGTTTAACTATAAGTGTTCTTTTGACAGTATCGGCAAATGAGGAGGAGGGAGCAGGACCGTCTTGCAAGGATGGATACTGATTACCAAAAGAGGAAAGAGATGGCTGAGTTCGAACTGCGGAGGGAGGAGAGACTAAAAGCAGCAGAGGAACGAACAGCAAAGAAGCGTCTGAAACGCCAAAAGAAGAAGCAGCGCAAGAAAGAGAAACGAGTTAAAACTAGTAATGGCAGTGAAGAACCTAACAGAGCAGAGTCCTCTGGTGACGATGGTTCAGATGATGAATATAAGGCATAAGCGAATAGCACATCACTCGCATTTTAAGTTGCCATTAGACTACTGTTTGAACATTTCTTGGAGCTTACTTCTGTAGTAGAGCCTCTGGCATGAAGTAACCTTGGCAGGCTGCAGGTGCTCCTTGGAAACACTGTAAGATTACTTGTAAGATGAGATGGTTAGCCTGTTTACTCTGTTCTGATATGCTGTTGGCCATGAATGAATCATTTCTGGTTAACTGTATTTCTCTGCCCCTTTTCTTTCATCTTGTCTCATGCTCCATGTCCCTTTCTACACAGAGCTCGCTCATGTACATGAAGTGAGATCAAGTAGATTCGATCATTTAACAACTACAAAAGTTCAAATCCCTTGTGAATTTTACCTTGAAGTCCATCTAGTATCGAACACCCTAAATTATTAAACTGGACATTGAGCTCCCTAGACTTTCCTGTTCAGTTCAAATAACCCTAACCCTATGTGTGGTTTTGCCTCCGTGGCTTGAATTCCATAGTTTTTCCATGTCAACATGTTGAACTTTCCTGTTCAGTCCAAATAACCCTACGAGTGGCTTTGCCTCCATACCGTGAATTCAATAGTTATTTTTCAGGAAAATTGATCATTTGACACTCAAAAGTCGATCATTTGTCCTTGTCTTGTTAAATAACATAAACTCTGACAATCTTGATTATTTATTATTTCTCCATTTTAAATTCTTTTAATGATTTTGACCACTCGAAAAGACAATCACACCCTTCCTTATCTCTCTTGTAGTCATTTCCTCATCTCTCTTCCTAGATTGCATTAAAAAGATATTCCATTTTGTAGGATATGATCTTTACCATACTTCGATTAAGAAAGCTTGCTAGTTCATTAAAAGCTTTGCGGATGTTGAATGTGACATTCTCTATTGATTTGGTTCACGATGAACCTGCGTAGCTGTTCGGCGAGAGCGGTCACATTATGTAGCAACAATGTACTTGTTGGCAAGTTTAATTTCTGCGCAAGGACACATAGATAAGTGAAGATGTATTTCATGTCATGCTTTTGATGTTTACGTGCAACACATATTGCGGACAAACTTTCATCTGACGGGAACGTTGATTGGAAAATGACAGATTAACCAACTATAGTTAGGAACTGCCTTGCCATGAAAAAAATCATATATACCATGATGAAAATATATGGCAAAAAATAATACAGAGATGATACACATAACGCGCAGCAGCTGTACACTCTGTCTAATTAATTAGTTTTGAGAGAAAAGCGCATACAAATATATATCCCATAATAACTGATTCAAACTGAATATATTCTTCCGCCTAACCAGTCCCCACATAAAAAAGATGTGTGAATATATATACTTAAATCAATCATATATCATTTGTCATATATATTTTGTCGTTCAATTCGTTGGGCAGAGGTAGGTTAGTTAGAGGTCGCAAAGATGAAGATGAGAGTACAAAAATGAGACGTGTCTGTCTGCGTCCGTTGCAGCGTCAAAAGAAGATACGAACAATCAAAGCAACGGCGACGTCGCATGCATGCAGCCAACGGCTTTGCTTAGTTTCTTCCCTTAATTTCCTGTGAGAATATCCTGCTGATGGATGCCTGGAGTTAGGTTTTATGACAGCGACCTATGCAAATAAACTCAATGCAAATGCATGGCTTCTCTTCAACGGCAGCAGTTGGAAGGTTAATTTGGCTCCATGGAGATAGACGTGCATGTTTGACCACAGCATCTGAAGTTGACGCGCGAGCTGAGCTGAGCTACTATAACAGCCGCATGGGCATGGGCTAAAATACACAACTCTCTCTGTTCATATTAATTTGGTCTCACGTCAAATCTTACATAAAGCCAAACAAAGCGACTACAATTCTTAATTTCTCTTCCAAATTATTAACCGCTTGCTTATGTTTGAGCCCATCAATCAATTACGCCCACAAAAGACAAAAAGTTTAATAAAATGTGTCAAAATTTTTGCAATCAATATAACGGGACTAATTAGATCACAGGTACGGCCGGTGTCACCAGACGAGCTAGAGAACATACAAACACCTAGACTGACGATCGAAATCATCAACTTGAAGTAGAAAAGCGCAGTTAAATTGTTGGTAGGTTTTCATCAACATATGCCTACGTACGTCCAAGTTAGTGGCGAATAGGGGTACGTGCATGGGCTCAAAGTACTTAGACTAAGTGAATAGGCTAAATTAAATAACATGGCCTTACTATGCAAGTCAAAAGGGATGACAAAAGAAAAAAAAACTGCAAAAGTAAAGGAATATTTTGCCAATACAAAGTAGTGCAACATCAATAATTAACAGTAAAGGGATTGCTTCAAAAAAAAATTTAACAGTAAGGGCTGGCCTTGGAAAACAGTCGAGTGAGGAGCAGCAGCCACCTTTGCATCCGATAAATAAAGCAGCAACATTAGTTATAAATGAACGGTAAAGAAATATTAACAAAAACAAGTAAGGATCACCACGTTACTAAAATGCCATCCTCACTTCATCTCTAATTCCGTGAGTTTAATTTTCTCTTGGTATATGTTGTGCTGCACCGGCAAAATTTTCTTTACGATCAAATTAATTCTAATAGAAGCCTTTTTGGCTGCTGATTGTACTCTCATCTGTTGGATGGGTACGGACTACCTGAAATGCGTGTAAAATAATTAAGCAGCGTTCTTTTCTTTTCCGTTGTAATTTGATGCTGAAGGGTTTGCCGAGCTCATTTTCTCAGGTACTTGGTAAACAGGCATGTTCGCCGAGCGCCGACCTAATACACTCGACAAACTGACTAAAATACACTCGCCAAAAAGTAACACTCGACAAACAATCAACAAAGACACTCGGCAAAGATTAACAGTCGGTAAAAAATGACAAAAGATGACGGCGTGTACGGGATGCCGAAAAAAGTGGTTTGCCGAGTGCCCATTCCATCACTCGGCAAATAGCTAAATCGGGGCACCCGGGAGGCACACCATGTGTCCACGCGGGCGCCACAATGCATGGTTTACCAAGTGCAATAGATTAAAGCTTGACATGGCACCTCTCAGTATTCTTTGCCAAGCACAACATTCGGTGAACCCTTCATCGAATGTTTTTGGGGGTCGCCGTATGCCAAGGGCACACAACAAAATCGTGGATTCCAGTAGTGCAATAAATCGGTCTACGAAATATATATCTCAATTTCTCATAAATCTCATCATTATAACATCAAATTCAATAGATATATTAGACAAATAGACCATGGATAGTTCCCCTCCACCTCCTCTGCATGACTGCATTCCTCGTCATCGTCATTGTCTTATTCGGATTCTGGATATAGGGCCTAGCTAGCTGATAAACCACTCAAAATTTGATCCTTGAAGAGAGAACCAACAATCCAAAAAGAACAGTAGCATGCAATTGAGCTGGTTTTGTAACTTTTTCAAATAATCTGTTTTAAATTCAGCATTTAAAAAGATCTGTTTTGCAATGCTCTTATTCCCTAGAATTATGACGATATTGAAGTATTTTGCATGATAATTTGGCATAACTATATTTTCACGTGTAAAATCTTATTTTGAAGTATAAATATCTTAGTGGTCAGAATTTCTAAAATATGACTATATGCATCTTAAATATTTATTTGAAGAGAGTGCTTGTGATGGTTATTAAAGAAGCAAGTTGCAACTATATATACCTTGTTCAATCCAATGAAAATTGTTTGTCTCCTTCTATGATTAAGTAGTGTGTGAGCCACAGACCGTTTAGTTAAATATATATGCTGCACTGCCTTGGCTCCATTTCATTATATACCTAATATATACGACTTAATTTGTCTCTCCCTTAAAACCTTCTCCAGTATTTGTCTCATTTTGGGTCTCAATCATAAGCTACTAAGCTAGTTAGCCTTCTAATGGACTATGGCTATGTGGGACTGGCTCAAAATTAAATGTCATTAATTAGCTAGATGATATATGAAGAGATTTATTTGTTTGCACAAACTTTAGGATCGATATTATATATTCCCAACAACAGATATGCAAATTTATATACGCAACTCAATTGATGGCGATGGAGCTGAGACGAGTTGGGTGGGTTATGAGTAGAAAAGCATGCATGGCATGCATACATGAGTCTATACTCTATAGATGCTCCCAGTGGCCACACGGCTACTGCCACTATGGAAGCCACATATAACATATTGCTGCTAACGAAGCTATCTTTACAAACCGAATTTCTTGTCCTCCCTTCTCACGGCAGCACGCATGGACCAACTATATATGCCACTTTAACTGCAAATAATTAATTACTAGCTAGTTTGCTTACGTTTTTAATTGCACTGACCTTTTTTAATCGTTGTATATAAAAAGGTGTGGCTGTATGCGTCAAAGTGGCAGAGCAACATTCTGATAAAAAAGAATTTGTAGTTGACCATTATTAAAGATCAACATGATGGATGGATGGAGGTTAGCCCCCCACAAGAGGGCCTTGTTTGTCTTTGGAGTAGCATTTAATTTGTTAAATCCATTCTACTCCCTCCGTCCCAAAATATCGTATTTATCTCTAAAGTAATCATATTACTCTTGTACTTAATTACACATTACTTTACCTAACTATTTCTAGGCTCACACTCACTCACTCTAAGAAAAGTATTATAGTCTTTTAATTTGCATATATATCTTCTTAATACATATGTCAAAGCCTAAAAGACTTTATATTTTGGAACGGAGGGATTAGCTTAAATTAAAGCATGATGTTTTAAACAACTACCTAGTTTCCATATTCCATATTTATGTGCTACCTTTCTAATTATATATTTATAAAATTATTAAAACATAGCTATATGAAAGTATTTTTATAATAAATATCCTAATATAATACTGTTTTCACACCATCTTTAATGTATTTGATTATGTAAGATTATGATATTTGACTGCAACCACTTTAGAGACTGCCACACATCGTGTACGTGAGAATATAGGTATTAAAACTAATAACGGAACTAACTAAAGCACAAAGCGGAAAGTAACAACATGCATCATGCATGCTTAGAGTGAGTTGGGAGCAAACCACCCTTTCTCGTCGAACGTGGTTTTTTCACAGTTTCCATTATTCTTCTATACTGTCCTGTGAAATTATATTTGTACGTAATCAAATCATATATATTTTGTTAAACATATAAGTTTGACGATTGTTTCATTGGACTTTGTACATATCAATATACTTGAGAATTTTTATCATTGCCTTTTTACTTCCATACAATATATAAACATTATATTTTGGTACACATGCAGATGCGTGAGAAAGTGGTATTTTGTTCGAAAACTACTTACGTTTGAAATCTGAGCTTGTACTAAATAAGCGAAGCCCCTGAATTTAGACCTATATATACACCGACCGTATAAATTCCAACAGTCATAAGATGTTGATTTACGGAGATGCATGGAAATTAATAGAAGACCCTGAAAATTAATCTGCTGCCAGTAGTGTGAATGGGATAAGCTGGAGTCCTGGAAGAATTCAGTTACGTTGAACAATCCGCCAAGCTAGCTAGGTTGCATATTTGATGTTGCTACCTAATCAGCATACATGTTGTTGTCGGTTTAGTGGGTGCTCCAAGCACTTTCCAATTCAATTAAACAACATAAAGATGCAATAATCAGTGTTATCTTTAGTTT
>KE371268.1:0-11285 GCA_000418225.1 Zizania latifolia
TAGATGAGCACCTGGTGCTCTAGCTCCTGTTGCTGCATGAACGTCAGCGCCGTCGTCGCCTTATGCGCCGGCGCCGGCACCGACGCCTCCACGTCACGCTCACCGCGGCTGTCGCCGCTGAGCCCCAGCCCCAACCCAAGACCAACCGGCGGCGGCGGGGCAGCCATAGTCACCATTCCTACAACAACACGACACGCCAGACTACTCAGTAATCACCAACACGCACAACCCTGACCACAACCACAGACACGGGTGTACACAAACACGTACCGGCATTCGGGTCATGGCAGGAGAGGCGAGGAAGCTTGGACGGTGGCTGCGGCGAGTCGGCTTCTTTCTCCTCACCCATCCGGCGACCTCGGCGTGTGCCTAGTCGGTTTCGAACTCGACGGAGGGAAAGGTGAAGACCGAAGCGAGAGGCAGCAGGTGAGAGGAGTGGGCAGGGCGTGCGTTGTCAGAGGAAGTGTGAAGGTGTGGGTATATTTATGCGTGCTGACGGCTCTCGTCGTCTGGTCGCCGGGCAAGGCGGTAACTTGTTCGCGTAGGTAAGATGGGAGTAACGGAAGCTGACGGGATGCGAGAGCTGTACCATTGCTGCGGTGGGCGCGAGCGGAGGTGGCGTGGCATCGGCCCCGGCGCCAGGAGATGACACGAGTGAAAACATTTCGACATTTTCTGGGATGCCGACGGGTTTGTGAGATGGTCAGATGGCAGCCTTTTTATCTCCTCGCCCCCGCTGGATGTTCGTAGCAACGTGTTTTTTTCTGTGAAAATGGATGCTCGCATCACTTGTTATATGGTCAGTTGTACATGGTCGCTGCACGTAACTCTCGTAGCACTGTTACTCTCATCACAATTCCTAGCTAAAGCTATGGACCTCGGTAAAAACATCCATTCCCCAACACATTTATTTTTAGAACCCATGCGTATATATTCGTTCGAGCAAGCCTGTCTGCCACTCTGCCTATAAGTACTAAGTAGTAGATTTGGCATTAAAGTTCACCAATTTTAGAGTATTTTATCCATAAACTAAGCTTGTCTTGATGAGTTTTTGGTGCTTGCTAACAATGAAAAGCTTGCTATCCCCAACAAACTTGTCCGTGTGAGCAAAGATTTCATAGCTCATGCAAGGTTTGCTTCCAGCCCGAGCGTTACGAGTGGTCCAAGTGGCAGGTTCTCCCAGGTGATCGACCCTTGGCTTCACCACTAGCAGCAGAGTATGTAGAATGAATGATCCTAGCCAAATCGAGCCCAAGCGCGAGCTCCACAGTGCTGATACCGATCCCCTCATTGTCGAGCTTGAGCTGATACATGTCACCGACATTGTCAATAGCCTCGTCGTCTCTCCTTGTCCGAGAGGACAGGCTGAGCAAGGGTTCCAAACACGCCCATCAAATGGCTCGCTCTAACCCCTAAAATTTTGGAGAAAATGCGGCATTGTCTTAGACATGGATAACAGGTTGAAAGCAGGGTTAACACCCATCACACATAGTGTTCATTGTATGATAATATATCAAATAGAGGGAGCAGTATATATAGGAATTTTTAAAGATTTAAAAAAAAATTAATTCAAATTTGAATTTTGAATCAATTAATCGGAGTGGACGATGGGGCGGTTACCTACGTGAACCCTGGTTGAAAGTGCCCAGTGTTGCCCTAGAGCACAGAGAAAGTACCTGCTCCATCCATTGTAAATGGGTTCCCAACACTGATTTAAGCCCTAGTATAAAAACTTTAACCACTGATAATTTTTTTTTAATTTTGTTCAAGAAAAAACCATATTTTTAGACCGATGACCGATCAAGCATTTTATTCAGGACAAATTTCTATACTACCTTTTAAGTATTAATTTATTTATTGATAAGAGCAATAATTGGTCAAAGTCTGAACAGTGAGTTTAACCGTATGATTTTCTGAAAACGGCCGGTTGTACTAGTAGATATACAATACCATGCGAATGATTATAAATGGGACGGCCACACTTACCGACCGACGAGTCCGAGTCCGCACTGTGACATACTCAAAAGAAACATTTTACAATGATGCGGTAGGCGAGTGGTTCAGTTAAGACCGCTTGGATCTACTCGCCTTGTCACGTGAACACTTGCCTCGCGTTCTGACTTCTTACAGGATGTCAGCCTTTTGTTCCGTTCCGCGTTTTCTACGGTCTTCGCCATACCGTGATGAACTTCGAGAGAGCACAAAACATGGTTAGCTATGCTAGCCTGCGATACGGCGATACGTACTTCCCTTGAGCAAGAGGCTATTATATAATGTACGACTCTTATCTGTTGGGAGGCGGTAAGTTTCTTATCTATTGGGAGGTGGTAGTTATAATAAGCCTGATACGTTACTTTTTATTTTATTAAAAAAATAAATAATGTACTCTTTTCATAAAAAATGTAATAAGTTCTAGCTAGAGTTCAAAATTTATCTTAAATATATCAATCTAGTACAAGTAAAAAATATTTTTTATCTCTAAACATACACATACCAGCTCTGCACTTGATTACCCGTTACTTCATTCAACTACTTCTGCATCCACACTCACCCATCTTAAAGAATATATTATGATATTATTACTTATATCTCTTTAATATATATGAACAAACATAAAACTTGCTACATTTTAAGATGAGAGAGTATTAATGGCAGTCCCAGTATGATGACTAGGATGACTTTTATAGTATTAATTAGAATGTTACGTAAGCAAAGAAAAATAACGTGACAATAGAGTTAAGGAGGAAAGAAGAAAATCATTTCTCGTATAAGAAACCATCCGTACGTGAGGACCAATAAAGAAAAGAGTGGATTGAGGAGAGAGAAAAGACATGATTGGATAATAATTTAATTTGAAAATATCTATAGAAGATATAGTTTATATGTATAATATCCATAAGATTTTATAAGTATGAAAACCATTTGTTAGTGTCTAGATTGAAATTGCCATAACCAGTTACATACTTACATGCTTCAAGCAATGAAAAATCCAGCTACAAAATCCTTGAAAACAAAACAACTAATACAAAAGTTCTCTACCATCGTATTTAATTATGACCGTTATATTAAACTTAAGTGTATCATGAAATTTGTTAACGAAACGGAAGAAGAGAAAAAGAAAACTGAAAAACCCTAGGCAGCACCAAAAACTCTACCGCCATCGGCCAATATCTTCGTTAAAACGGCTGGCAACCTCCGCGTGCGGCGAGTCGGGGAAGGTGCTAAAACCGTGAAACGACTGGTAAGGCAGGTTTGCGTGAACGTTTGGTTACTACTGAGGAGTTCGCGGTGGAAGAGGGCCGGAGACGGAAAAGCGGAGGTGATCTGCTTCAATTCGCTTCCTTTCTACTAGGCCCCCCCTCTGGCGGCCGCGCATGCGCAGGGAGAGCTGGGTCCCTGGCCAGGTCGGCGCGTGCTACGGATACTGGAGGCGAGGGCGTGGCGTGCCGTTCCTCCCGCCGACCGCGGCCGCGTCCACCGTTAGTTCTTGTCCGCGTCTCCGTCGAGGCATGATTGTTCCTGCTACGCACGTACGTACTCTCTATGCGCGCGTTCGCGATCGGGCTCACGGTCTGACGGACAGCGAGGCTGATCGCGGTGCGGCCGTGTCTTGGAGCTGCGTTTGCTGCAGGGGGTGCCCACTGCCCAGCTGTCGAACTCGTGTTGTGACTCGCCAGTGCCAGCATGCATGCAGCTAGGCGTCGACGTCGCATACTGTTCGGGAAGGACGGGGACCGAGAACGTGGCGTTGGAGAACGTGGCTATCATATCGTCGTCCATCTGTGATCTGTCCATGGCAATCAAGCAGCACAGGCTTGCTGCTGGCGGCCTCTGGACTCCCGGAGCGTCTTCTGCGCAAGGTTAACAAAACCGTTCGGTAACCACGGTTATCGCTCGGTTATCGACATATCATTCGTGCTCGATACCGGTGTACCGACCGATTTAATTTAAAATTTAAAAAATAAAAAAATTGGAAAAATTCCTTAAAATAGTAGGTAAATTAATATGATTTATGGTAAAATTAATTTTCAAAAATATTGAATTATCAAAAAGTTATGAACCAAACAAGATGAACAAAAATATAAAATACAAAAATAATTCATTTTTCAATCTTCTTTACTTGTTATTGTTTGATTCTTTACATGTTAGTGTTTGATTCTTTGCATACAGACCTCTTGATTAATGTCATATGTTTGATCAAATAAAATATCATACTTGATGAGTGTTGCCTCTTAATTATTTGTTTCAAGCCTATTGATCCATAAGCACTCACACTGTTGAGTCACAAGACTTATTCTGTTGATTCACATGTACGTAAGATCTATAGCTGTCGGTACGTTAATTCACATCTATGCAAAGTTTAGCAATTTATATACACATAAGGTAGCAGCTCCTACTAGATATGTATATGAGTGGCAATATCCTTAATTTTATTTCATGTTATATAAAAAAATGATAAACCACTACAGCTTGAATAGGACAAAGCTGGGAGGAGTACAAAATAAATATTCTTGCTTCATATGGCTTACAACTAATGTCTATAGATGAATACAACGCCGCTTATAACCAATGAAGCTAACAATGATAAGTTAGAAATATTTAAATTACCAATTAACCATGTTATTTTATATTTTATATTTTATTATAAACTTATAAAATTTGTGGTATTGTAAGTTTCCTATTTATCTGGAAAAATATTTTTCTACGATTTTACATTTTTTATTTTTCACTAAAAAACTGTCTGATCGGTACCGTGGTAACCGAGCTCGGTACCACGGTTACCACGGTAACCGAATTTTAAACCGTTTCATGAACTGATCTGAATTCAAATTTTGAAATGTAAAATTTAATCGAATTTTTTCTGTAACCATTCGGTTACCACAGTAACCGCTATCTCGATCCTAAGCGGTATCCAGTCCCAAAACGGTTTTATTAACCCTGCTCCTGCGCCCCACCCATCTTGCTTAATTCGCAGATCACGCACCGTTCCATAGCAGGATACAGCCACGTACACCATAAATTAAATACAGGTACGCAAAAGCCGTGGTTCAGTAAACCAGTTACCATGCACACCATGAAAGGGGATCCTCATGCATTGAGGGAGTTGACATCAGAGGACAGTCATATTCTAATTATCCTGAAGCCCCATCTAGACCATCGCAAAGTCTTGCCTCCCGACCACTATTGTCGGGAATATAATCCCGGGTTACCTTTCGAGTAGTTTTATGATGATCGAGTAAAGGAGGGGTCAACAGACTCAGCATTAAAGACGACCAGTCAACGGTCAACATTCTTCAGACAGCCAGTGGTCGGGAACCTGCAGGCTCCCCGAGTTCAGCACTCGGGAGGCCTTCCCGACCACAGGCACTCGGATGGTCGCCATCAAGAGCCAGGCCGTCATTAAGCTCCACGTTGTACAATTATTATTGTTGTTATCTCTTAGAGTTACTACCCACGAACTGACCGTTTATCCTCATAATTGGTTATTAAGGGGGCATATTAACTACAATTTGTAACCCCCAATCCCTCTCATATAAAGGGATTAGAGAGAGCCTGTAAGAAGCACGTTGGTCAAGTCGTATTCTAGACGATTTGATAGGCTTAAGGCGATTCATGCCCAAAAGCTCATTTCAACACATACATGATTAGAGTTATTATCCTTCGGGAGGCTCGAACCTGTCTAAAAACTCCCCCTGTCAATTAGTTAGAGATAACCATCAATATTCGTCCACAGCACTCCTCATCGCCTAACCAAATTCGTACTGCGGGTACCCCCGTGGTATACTGTCGTTTCGAACACAACGATAGTTGGCGCGCTAGGTAAGGGCGGGATCTGTGTTTTTGATTGACTTGATGGCTGTTATTTGTAAGGTCAACACCCAGGTTTTCATCGGCGCCGTGATCACTTTCGGGAGCTTGACTTTCGTTGATGATTATATGCGTCAACTGGTTCTGACCATCGCCGCCCAAACGAGGGCGAAGGTTTTGCGCACTCCAGCTGTGCACCCGTCTGCCCCCCGAGCACCTGAGCGATCTGCTTCGCTCAGGGCACCCTCATTGGCTCCCCGGGCGTCCGAGCATCCAGCTCCACCCAGGGCTCGCCCACAAGTTGCCGCCGACTCGCCCGCTGATTTTGTCATCTTTGCCAATCCCAGTGGGCGCACAGTCCAACGACACCAATTCACCGGGGTTGCTTTCAAAGCGACCTCGCCAGCCGACCGCACCGGTCAAGCTAGCACTATCTCCTAACATCATCATGACGGTGATGGGTGATGTCTCTGACGACGAGCCCTCTGATGCTGCTGAGTCCAGTACTTACCGGCGTGATCGCCAAAGGAGGAATGACGCCCGATCAGACCGCCGCGCGAGTTCTCGTGCAGCACCCGGGACTTTGTGACTCGACGCGCATGATCGGTACACGACGGACTTCGAAGGCCATGCTGTGTACCGCATGCCGACTGCGAACCTGATCGCCATCGAGAGGACGCTAGCCGCCCTTCCCGATTCACCCGAGCTCTAGAGGGCTCGGGCTATGACCCAGGCGGCCGCCGCTCAAATTGTTGACGTGGCTCCACCTCTAAGGTCACGGTCTCCGGACCATCGCTCACATTCCTAACCGTCCCAGCAGTCGGCACGCTCGTAACTAAGCTAGCGACCTGGGAGCTCTTATTCGGGTGACGCCCGAACCATCATCAATGAAGCTCGTGACGCGCGTAACACCATTTCTCGCCGCCGTAGTGAACGCGAGCGCAGCAAGCTCTGTCGTCATGAGCAATACGACCGGAGCCACGTCACGCCAGGGCTAGGTCGGCCCGACACCAACATCTTGCGACACGACGACTTTCCAGCCTTCTCCAAGCGCCTTCTCCGGATAGTGTTGCCTCGAAACTTCCGTCCAACGGGAGTCACGCCATACGATGGCAAGACTGACCCCTCCTAGTGGCTGCGGCTGTACTACACGGCCATCCGTGCAGCCGGAGGGAACCAAGATGTCATGGTCAATTACCTCTCCGTCATACTATCCGCGGCCGCCTTCAGTTGGCTGGCCAGACTCCCAGAGAACTCTATCAACTCCTGGAGCTAGTTGTGCGATATCTTTATTGCCAACTATCAAGGAACTTGATAAAGGCCAGCCTCACGGCATGACCTGCACCAGATACGTTAAAAGGACGGTGAGTCCCTCCAGGACTACATCCGTCATTTCTCCGAGCGTCGAAACACCATCGCCAGCATCTCCCATGCCGACGTCATGTCCATCTTTCAAGATGGCTTGCACAAGACTTCGGAGTTGTTTCGCTATCTGGTGATGAACGAACCGACCGATCTAGGCGGGATGATTACTGTCGCCGAGCAATTCGCCAACGCCGAAGATGCTAAACGAGAGCAGATGCACCTGAACGCTCAAGAATCCGGCAAAGACAAGAAGAAGAAGGATCGTCGCCGTCCGCCCACACGTGAGGACCGCGACAAGCCCGAATCCTCCTCCCGGAACAAGAGCAGGAAGTGAAAGGGCAAGGAGGTTATGGTTGCTGACAAAAATTCCCGACCTCAGGGCTGGAATAATTCGGCATTACAGGAGGTATTGGATAAACCCTGCATCATTCACCCTAACAGCAACCACACCACCCGCCGGTGTTACCAACTGCAGAACCAGATGGTGAAAGAGGCGGAAGAAAACCCCCGGTAAGACAAGCGTCGCCGGGACGATAAAAAGAAGAAGTCCAAAGAAGACGATAAAGACGCCGAGGCATCCCCGACGAAAAATGATTTCCAGGAGCCCGCTCGGACGGTCTCCATGATTTTCGGTGGAGCAATCGCCGCCGAATCCAAGCGCCAGCAGAAGCTGCTAGCCCGCCGCGTCAATGTCATCAGCACCACACCGACCGAACGCCTACGGTGGTCGGAAATCTCGATCACCTTCAGTAGAGATGATCAGTGGACTGACGTCCCCAAGCCGGGATGATTCCCACTGGTCGTCGATCCGGTCATTCTCATGGTGCTCCTCAAGAGGGTCTTGATTGATGGTGGTAGCGGCCTTGATGTCCTATTCAAAGGGACTCTGGCTACGTTCGGCATCGACGAGTCCGCACTTCAAAAGACGGACACATCTTTCTACGGGAATGTCCCGGGAAAGGCTTCCATTCCACTCGGCACACTCACTCTGCCGGTGACGTTCGGCACACGAGATAACTATAGAACCGAGCACATCAAGTTTTACGTCGCCGACTTCGAAAACTGCTTACCACGCTGTACTCGGGCGATCATCCCTCGCTAAATTCATGGCGGTACCCCACTATGCCTACTTGGTCCTCAAGGTTTCAGGACCGGGTGGGGCCAATTCAATAAAGGGGGATGTTACCACTTCGTACGCATGCGAATAAGACAGCCTCACATTGGGCGAAGCCACGGACATCTCTGTCCTAATGGAGGAGACCGTTCAGGCGGCCAAGACGACGTCGATCACCAGCGTGGAGATCCCGACCAACGCACCATCGCCATCAGGCTTAGCGCCCTCGCCGGCTGAGTACAAAAGTATTCAGCTCTCGGACGCCGACCCCTCTAAGACGGCGCAGATCGGGACAACCCTGGATCCTAAATAGGAAAGCACGCTCGTCAGCTTCCTCCGCGCCAACATCGACATATTCGCCTGGCAACCCTCCGATATGCCAGGCGTACCTCGGGAGCTGATCGAGCATGAACTCCATGTATACCCAACCGCCAAGCCGGTCAAGCAGAAGATGCGCCGTTTCACCCAGGAGCTTAAAGAGGCCATCAAAGAAGAAGTTACCCGCCTATTAGTGACAAGGTTCATAAAATAGATGTATCATCCCGAATGGGTAGCTAACCCAGTCCTTGTAAAAAAAAGAATGGAAAATTAAGAATGTGCATTGACTATACTGATCTCAACAAAAGATGCCCTAAAGATCATTTCCCACTGTCGCTTCCACAGCCGACAGTTCACTTCTCTGCTTCCTAGATTGCTACTCAGGATATCATCAGATCAGCCTGAAGGAAGAAAATCAAGAGAAGATATCATTCATCACCCCATTAGGTGCATATTGCTACACATCAATGCCTTTTGGGCTGAAGAATGCGGGGGCTACATACCAGCGTGCAATTCAGCGCTGCCTAGCTGATCAGATCAGCCACAACGTTGAAGCCTATGTGGATGATGTCGTCATCAAATCTAGAAGGCTAGAAGATTTAATTCCTGACCTCCAAGAGACTGTAAGCAACCTCCACAAATTTCGATGGCGGCTCAACCTGGACAAGTGTGTATTCGGGGTGCTGACTGAAAAACTGCTCGGTTTCATTGTCAGCAGTCGGTGAATTGAAGCAAATCCAGAGAAGATTTCTGCAATATTGAACATGGCCAAGCCCAACAACGTCAAGCACATTCAACGTCTCATAGGCTGCGTGATATCACTCGGGCGATTTATCTTTCGACTTGAGCGCGTGATGTCTTTCTTTAAGGTGCTGAAAAAAGAAGGTGATTTCATATGGATGCCAGAGGCCGATCAGGCTTTCGTCGACCGTAAGAAGTTTCTTTCTTCTTCACCGGTCCTGGTTGCGCCGACGTCCGGTGAAACGCTGCTCCTTTACAGCGCCGCCATGACCCATGCGGTTAGCACCGCCATGGTCGTCGAGTGCCCAGAGGAGGGTCATGCCTATCCGGTTCAAAGACCGGTATATTTCATATCTGAGGTACTCGGTCCATCCAAAGTCCGCTACACTCAGATTCAGAAGCTCCTGTATGCCGTCCTCATCACCGTTAGGAAGCTCAAGCATTATTTTCTAGCTTATCCGGTACAGGTTATTACTGAATTTCTACTCGGCGACATTCTCCGAAACAGGGACGCGACTGGTCGGATCGTGAAGTGGGCCATCGAATTGGGTGAATATACCCTTGATTTTAAGCCCCGCACGGCCATCAAGTCCCAAGCTCTCGCCGACTTCGTTGCCGAGTGGACCGAGATTCAACTCCCCCCGACTATCAAGTTTCAAGAGCACTGGACTATGTATTTTGACGGCTTGCTCAGCATTGATGGGACAGGAGTGGGAATTCTTCTTATATCCCCTCAAGGTGAAAGACTAAAATACGCTCTTCAGCTATTATTTATGGCGTCTAATAATGCAGCTGAATATGAAGCACTCCTTAATGGCTTGCGAATCACCATTTTCCTTGGGGTTTAAAGATTAATGGTATATGGAGATTCTAAGTTGGTCATCAGCCAAGTTAACAAGGATTGGTCATGCACCAACGAGAAGATGGATGCTTACTGTAAAGAGATCCGCAAGTTAGAAGGAAAGTTTAGTGGGCTCGAGTTTCATCACGTCCCTAGAGACGATAATTCGGCTGTTGACTTCTTGGCTAAGCTTGGCTCATCAAGAGCACCTATGTTGAGTGGTGTTTTTCTTTAAGAGCTCCCGAAGCCATATATTCAAGATGATGGAATTCAATCTTATGAACCCGAACAAGCTCCATCCGTATTGGTAATCACCGACAATGAAGAAGACTGGCGATAACCAATTATTGATTTTATTCTCACTGCTGAAACTCCTGAAAACAAAGATGCATCAATTCGTCTTTCCAGAAGGAGCAAACAGTGTGTCGTGGTGGGATCAGAGTTATATAAAAGAGCTGCTTCAACCCGAGTGCTCATGAAGTGTGTCAGCAAATCAGAAGGGTTGAGAATCCTCAAAGAGATACACTTAGGCATTTGTGGAAATCATGCTAGCGCTCGGACACTGGTCGGTAAAGCCTTTAGGTCAGGATTTTATTGGCCGACTGCTAATGAAGACGCCAAGCTGCTAGTCCATAGCTGCCAAGACTATTAATTTTTCGCCAAGCAGCATCATCTCCCTGCTCAAGCTCTCTAGACCATCCCATCTTCATGGCCTTTTGCATGCTGGGGGCTTGATATGGTTGGACCTTTTTCAAAGGCCCCTCAGGGCTATGATCGTCTTTTTGTTGCCATTGACAAATTCACCAAGTGAATAGAAGTCATGCCTTTAAGGACAAGCACAGCCAAGAAAGCCGCAGAGTTCATCCAAGGCATAGTCTACCGTTATGGCATTCCTCATCAGATTATTACAGATCTTGGAACCCAATTTATCGACAATAACTTTTGGGAATTATGCGAAGACTGGTGTATTGAAGTCAAGTATGCTTCTGTTACACATCCAAGAGCAAATGGTCAAGTTGAGTGAGCTAATGGCATGATACTCCAAGGATTAAAAGCCAGAATTTTTGATCCCCTCAATAAATATGGCAGTCGGTGGAT
>KE371268.1:30307-45720 GCA_000418225.1 Zizania latifolia
CTCCCCGCCGCTGGCGCGACGCCACGCGCTGCCACTGTCGCCAGAAAGAGCCCGACGCAAGCACGTCTAGGAGTGGTGGCTAAGGGTGGAACCCTAGTCGCCGCCCCCTCTTTTGGGCCCTACATGGGCTGGCTAGCCAGTAAAGGGAAAGAAGAAAAGAAGAAAAGAAAAAAAGGAAAGAAGAAAAAGACAAAGAATAGAAAAAAGGTACTTTTGCATTTTAGTCCCTTATATTCTGAATTTTGCGCAGAAATATATTTTTTCCGTAAAGGCCCCTGGATTCTAAAAAATCGTGCAGAAAATATGAATTTTGTGCAGAGGCCCTTAGATTTCTGAAAAATTCCAAAAATACCCTTTTCTTGCATAAAAGGACCTCTGGAATCCGAATTTTGCATCCGTTTTCCTTTTTAGCAATATTTTCTATGCTTATTTATTGTTCTACTATTTTACAGTCTTTAATTACCCGTATGCATTTAATTATCAGTACATTTTATCAGTAAATATAGAATTGCATAGAAAAACACTAGAAAATTACAGCAAATTTATTCATGTCTCTATTTAGCAATGTGATGCAATTTACTAGAAGTAACATATGCATCATAGATGACTTGTATCACGACCAAGCAGTTCGCTGAGCAAAGTGCAGATGGCCGCAACCATCTCACCTAGGCACCGGATGCCCGGATCGTACTTGGAGCCATGAAGCTTCGTAACGTCATATGCCATGTAGACTATGCATCTGCTCCATGTCAAATGAAAATGATCGAGCAATTCATTTTCCCTAACATATCTCTCTCCACTTTGAAGGATGAGTATATGGCCACGACGAATCGGAGAGTGCTATGAGATGTCCTGAATGAGCGTTTCGAGCGTCTCAAGTACACCATAAAACCTCTAGTAGAGCAAGAATAGATCCGACTCTGACTCTTTCTAAATATGCCTAAGAGTTTAACTCCACGTTGCACTGAATCTGCACGTTTTTGAATCTCCGCTGAAAGAGATTTTAGATTAAGGAGAAATTAAAAATACTCTCTTCGCTTTCCACCCAAACGTGGCAGAATCCACATGCAACTATCGTCAATTAAAATACATGAAGTATTCTGAATCGATTGATATGTTGTAGCTCGACGATGTTCAGGATGAACTCCTAAAGAAGAACTTCGTTTCGTAGTCACATTGAAAGTGCAATAGCTTTGAAGCTAATAACGTTTCTTTAAAAGTTGCTCAAAACTCACCATAAAAATTGGGATAGGAATGAAAGGAAAGTAATAGCATACGAAGTGAAGCCTAGTGATGAAAATAACAAGACAAGCAAGAAGAATATCAAGCCACATAGTTTAAGCCACATGGTTTTAGAATTTGTAAGGCACCCAAGTACAT
Source organism: Zizania latifolia (assembly GCA_000418225.1). Classification (NCBI taxonomy): domain Eukaryota; kingdom Viridiplantae; phylum Streptophyta; class Magnoliopsida; order Poales; family Poaceae; genus Zizania; species Zizania latifolia. Next base: position 31,688 of record KE371268.1, read on the forward strand.
CATAAAGAAATATACTAGAAGTAATTGATGGAAATATGCCTAAGAGAATTCTAGGGAACTGGAAGTTCTGGGTTATGGTGCATCCGGAAGTTTTGGTTAGACCGGAAGCTTCGGGCCAGCCCAGTTTTGGTTTCTGGAGGAGCCGAAAGTTCTGATTGGACCGAAAGTTTTGGGCTGCCTGAAAACTGGATTCTGGATGAACCGGAAGTTCTAGTTAGGTCCGGAAGTTTCGGTCCAGACGAACAGATTAGATCTATTGGGCTTTAATACTGATTAAAGTCCCACGAGAGGGCACTATATAAAGAGAGGTGGGGCTAGCATAAAAATGCTACTGCTTGATATTGGTTTGACCAAACCCTAGCCGCCACCTCTCTCCTAGCTACACCGGTTGTAGCGATCTCTTTCCTAATCTCTCGCACGGTACTAGCATATCGGCGAGAGGTGATCCCGTCCCTGTATCTGTGGATACCGTAGAGGCACCGCTGCTACATCAGTGCTGATCTTCTCCCGTGGAGATCGCTGGACTACGTCGACTTCACTGCAGACGAACGGATGGAGCCGGGAGAGGCCGATCGAGGACGCGCTTCATCGACTCTACTTTCGCTGCCCGAGCGCGCCTCGTGGGTTGAGGTAACGATCTATGATCCTATTACACGCATGGTTCCTGGGCTAACGGGGTAAATTTTTGAAATTAAGCGCTAGCGTAGCCTCCCCATAACTCAACAGTGGTATCAGAGCCTACGTGCGTAGTGTTCGATCTGGATTGATCACATATAGGTGATATGTGGTGGAAACAGATTGGATCTATTATTTTTCATCGGATTTTCAGAAGTTTCGGGTGTGACCCAGAAGTTTCGGGCCGAAATAATTTTTGTACAGAATGTTATTTTTGGAAGTTCCGGTTGGACCGAAAGTTCCGGGTCTAAAAGTTCCGGTTAGACCGAAAGTTTCGGACAGAAATAAATTCGTACAGAATGTTATTTTCAGAAGTTCCAGGTGTGACCCGGAAGTTCCGAGCCAAAATAAATTCGAGTCAGAAGGTTGATTTCGGAAGTTCCGGCCCTGAGTCAGAAGTTCCAGGCCCTTCGACCGGATGTTCCGGGCCTTTGAGCCGGAAGTTCTGGGTCTTGTCCAATCTTGTGTAGATTTTACGCCTAACTTGTTTTTGCAGAGAATGTTATGACTGGTATGGCCTTGCAATGTATAAGATACAAGCATGTAATTTTTATGGCTTACGTGTCATGGTTAATTGCAGCCCAAGGCTGTTCAAATGTTGTACGACCTGCGCGTTGACATATGATGCTTCTCCTCATGTAATTAGTATAATGCTATTAGGTGAAATAGTCTGATACAAGTTCATGGAGGCCTGAAGCGTGATGACCCGAAGGACAGGAACCATAGAGATGGAGATCACCATGTGAAAAGGGACATACTATGACACAGTTAATATGATTGCCTGTGATGTTTTTTTATGTTCCTGTCATACTATTCTTTCATGTTTCGTATGCGGTAGGTATCGTTACCATGTTAGAATAGTTTCCCTCAAAAAATTAAGTATTGATGCTCTTTCTAATAGCTGCACCTACAAAGGTTTTGATCATTGTATGGTGGGTCAGCCAAAGCAGGGTGCCATCTTTTATCTCAACTTGTTAGGGTGGATGTCGGACACCACATGTATAGTATTGGTTTGCTTAACAAAGTTATCAAAACGGTTTTAGGCTTTGGGGCATGGAGTTGGGAGTCAAGCATTGGATGTCACCCCAACGAACAAGAGTCACATAGGATGTGATTAGCAAGTGTTGCTTACCTATGTCACTAATCTTCTAGCAGTGATGCCAAAGCTCACTAGGAGTTAGTTGAATATGGATCTTGTCCCACTATGTGTCGTTAGAGGGAAAGCGATTATTTTACATATAGTGGAGCATCTTTTATTTGATAGAAGATTCACATAGCATAGTGCTGAAATTTGTATTTTTGTTGTAGATCGTGGCACCTACTGCTAAGAACACTTTTACTTTTAATTTGCGATCAATTCTTTAAAAGGAAAAGCTTTCTGGAACAACCTTTATTGATTGGTATAGAAACATGAGAATTGTTCTCAAGCAAGAGAAAAAGAAATATGTTCTAGAGGAACCCCATCCTGATGAACCAAAAGATGATGCATCTGTCGTGGATAGGAGGGCTTATGAGAAGCACGCCAACGATTCGATTGATGTCAGCTGTCTCATGCTTGCATGTATGTCATCTGAGCTTAAGAAGCAATACGAGGATAGGGATGCCTATGATATGATCGTGGGACTCAAATGCATGTTTGAGAACCAAGCACGGACTGAGAAGTACAATATCTCTAAGTCTTTGTTTGCATGCAAGTTAGAAGAAGGCAGCCCAGTCAGTCCTTATGTGATCAAGATGATTGGTTACAATAAGAGCCTGAAAAACTTGGTTTTCCTCTTGACCAAGATTTAGCCACGGATGTGATTCTCTTGGTTCTCCTAGTGATCTTCGAGCCGTTCATTCTGAATTTTCATATGAACAGCATGGAGAAAAGCATGGCTGAATTACATGGGATGCTAAAGACTGCTGATAATAGCTTTAAAAAGAATTCTAGTCATGTGATGATGGTTCAGAAGGATAATAAGAAGAGAAAACGTAAGGTAAAGGCTAAAGCTTCAGATATGATCTCGAGCTCTGAGTCTAAACCAGCTGGAAAGTCCAAGACTGGCCCTGCTACTTCTGACACTTGCCACCACTGCCATAAGACTGGTCATTGGCAGAGGAATTGTAAGTTGTACTTGGAAGAACTCAAGAAAAGGAAGGAAAGTGTGACTTCTACTTTAGGTATAAATGTTATTGAAATTAATCTTGCTACTCGTCCAAGTGATTCATGGGTTTTTTATACCGGATCAATGATTCATACTTGCAAATCGTTGCAGGGACTGAAAAGGACTAGGAAGTGTGCAAGAGGTGAATTGGATGTCCGCGTCGGCAATGGTGCAAAAGTTATTGCGTTAGCCGTTGGCGTTTATTCTTTGTCGCTACCCTCAGGATTAGTTTTGGAATTGAATAATTGTTATTTCATTCCTTCCTTAGGCAGAAACATTATCTCTTCGTCATATTTAGATGAAGACGGTTTTGAATTCGTAATAAAGAACAAGTGTTGTTCGATATTTTCGGATGGTATGCTCTATGGTATTTGTCCATTGGTGAATGATTTATATATTCTGAATCTTGAGGTTGCACATGTTTATAACGTTAATACCAAGAAACCTTGGCTTAATAATTTGAATCCTACTTATGTTTAGCATTATCGTTTAGGTCATATAAATGAGAAGCGAATGCAAAAACTCCATAGAGATAGGCTCTTAGAGTCATTTGATTTTGAATCATTTGACACATGCGAGTCTTGTTTACTTGGCAAAATAACTAAGACGCCTTTCACTGGTCAAAGTGAGAGGGCAAATGAATTGTTGGTCATTGTACATACTGATGTATATGGACCAATGAGTTCTACAGCCAGAGGTGGATTCCAGTACTTCATTACTTTTACCGATGACTTTAGTAGATTTGGTCACATCTACCTAATGAGACATAAGTCGAAATCCTTTAAAAAGTTCAAGGAGTTCCAGAATGAGGTACAAAATCATACAGATAAGACAATTAAATTTGTGCGATCTGATCATAGAGGTGAATATTTGAGCCATGAGTTTATTGATCATCTAAAGCAGCGTGGAATTGTTCCATAGCTGACTCCACCAGGTATGCCCCAATGGAATGGAGTGTCCGAGCGGAGAAACCAAACTTTATTGGACATGGTCCGGTCAATGATGAGTCAATCTGATCTTCTATTGTTCTTTTGGGGATTTGCTCTAGAAACTGCTGCTTTCACATTAAATAGTGTTCCATCTAAATCTGTAGAGAGGACGCCATATGAGATATGGACTGGGAAGCATCCCAGATTATCTTTTCTAAAAATATGGGGTTGTGAGGCCTATGTAAAAAGTTTGACGTCTGACAAGCTCACTCCCAAATTTGATAAATGCTTCTTTATGGAATATCTTAGGGAAACCAAAAGATATTACTTTTATAATCGGGAAGAAGACAAAGTGTTTGTCGCTCGGAATAGTGTTTTTCTTGAGAAAGAGTTTCTCTCGAAAGGGGTTAGTGGGAGCACGGTGCGACTTGAAGAGGTTCGAGAACCACTAGAAAGTGTTTCAGCTCCTACTGAACCACAACTCGATATGCAAGATCTTGTAGAACCTGTTGTCGAGACACCAGCCCCACGTCGGTCAGAGAGGTTGAGTCGTGCACCCAAGCGGTTTGCATTTTTGACCACTGGACAGCGTGATATATTATTATTGGATAATGATGAACCTAAGACCTATTCAGAAGCAGTGATGGGACCAGACTCTGAGAAATGGCTTGGAGCCATAAAATCCGAGTTAGAAGTCTAAGCACATACTTTGGCGCTATCACCTCATCCGTCAGATTATAGATAGAGGTGATGTAAAGATATGCAAGGTGCATACGGATTTGAACATAGCCGATCCGTTGACGAAGCCTCTCTCAGCCCAAGCATGAGGCGCACTTAAGCTCTATGGGTATTAGATACTTACGTGAGTGAGTCGAGTGTATGTGAGAAGAAGTTGTTTTATCTATGCTAATGTATATTTGGATAATTGGTTATCTTGTTCCTTGAATAAATTATCTTTTACATTGATTAACAAGTGCGTGACTTATTTGTGAAACTCTCTGTGTTACGAGGTTATTCTAAACGATCCCTAATCTCATACTGTCACGTGGGACAGTGATGATTTATATATTAGCACATCTGTCTGATTGATGATCATTTTCACAGATCATAGACATAGAGATGTCAAATCAGTGATGTGGACTCATGTTAGTGAACATGGAGTTGGATAGACCCACTTTAAGATACTGCTGAGATTGTTATTTTAATGTGCCATCAGTTGTCATCTCAAATGGTGTACCTGCAAAATCCTTAGACCTGAGATCGTCATTGATTCCAGAATGTGTAGTGACACACTTAGGGGCTTCCAAACGCTATTCCGTAACTGGGTAGTCACAAAGGTTGCTTTCGGGTGTGTTATAAAACATGTCGTGCGATATGAGCGGTCAAGATGAAATTTAACCCTCCTAAATAACGGGAGAGACATCTCTGGGCCCCTTGTGGTAGTCGGATTGGAAAGTGCACATCCATGCCACTATGATCAAAGAGTTAATCATGATTAATCCACTACTTGATCAAGTGAAGTGTCAAGCTATCACAAGGGTGGCACGAATCTCGCATTGAGCTTGACTGATGTCGTGTGGTAAAGGGATTGGTGTGTGAGTATATCAAGGTTCAGAAAATATAATTTTGATTGTGTATGCTTTCGGGGGTCAATATGTGCTGCTAGGTACCGCTATTGATCAGCGATTCGAAAAGGGTTTCCGGGTAGCGGCCGTTTGTATATGAACCTATTGGGTCACACGTTTAAGGGGATGTGATTTAAAGCTTGCAAGAATTGGCTTTTGTGCAAGTGGGAGATTGATGAAAATATGCCCAAGAGAATTCTGGGGAACCGGAAGTTCTAGCTAAAAGCCGAAAGTTCTGGGTTTTGGTGCATCTAAAAGTTCCGGTTAGACCGGAAGCTCCGGGCCAGCCCAGTTTCGGTTTCTGGAGGAGCCAGAAGTTTCGGTTGGACCGAAAGTTCTGGGCTGCCTAAAAACTGGATTATGGACAAACCGAAAGTTTCGGTTAGGACCAGAAGTTCCGGTTCTAGATGAACAGATTAGATCTGTTGAGCTTTAATACTGATTAAAGACCCACGAGATGGCACTATATAAAGAGAGGTGGAGCTAGCACGAAAAAGCTGCTGCTTGATATTGGTTTGACCAAACCCTAGCCGTCACCTCTCTCCACGCTACACCGGTTGTAGCGATCTCTTCTCTAATCTCCCACGCGATACTAGTATACCGACGAGAGGTGATCCCATCTCTATACGTATGGATACCATAGAGGCACCGCTGCTACATCGGTGCTGATATTCTCCCGTGGAGATCACCGAACTGCGTCGACTTCACCGTAGACGAACAGACGGAGCCGGGAGAGGCCGATCGAGGACGCGCTTCATCGACTCTACTTCCGTTGCCCGAGCACGCCTCGTGGCTTGAGGTAACCATCCATGATCCCATTACACGTATGGTTTCTAGGCTAACGGGGTAAATTTTTAAAATTAAGCGCTAGCGTTGCCTCCCCATAACCTAACAGTAATAACATGAGATACACCTCTCCATCACAATGAGTAAGGACACCCTCATGATTGAGATTGCACATCTCTCATGGTAGGTGGTAGTGTCCGTGAAATCTCGGTTGACTTTCTCATGGTATCAATAGAAGCCTGCCAGTACCAACACAAGTAAAAAAACACCTACAAATAAATAAGTAGCTACCCTACATGTAGACTCTATCTTGAATTAGAGTTCTTATGTCATCTGAATGCGGCTAAATATTAGAAGATTGGATAATTGTAACTCTAGAAAAGCGAATTGAATAAAAAATTAGAAATTCTTGAAGAGCAAATATTTTTCACTACAATGAATTATTTTCAGTATGTCGTAGCATGTTTAAGGCATTTATTATTCTGTTGCTACTTTCTCACGCATGAATAAATTGTCTTAGACTAGAATCTTGTGTAGCACCCAAATAAAAAGGAATGAATCAATTATAGCTTGTAGATCCATAAATATAACTTTGAGAAAAATGTTTATAGATGAACGAGAACTAGAAATATTATGACCGTTGCTAGAAGCAGCAAATGCATTTTATAGGCCCTTGAAGAGCCACGGCCATATTATTTGTGGGATAACTTTGTATAGTAATGAAGTATTGTTGTATTTGAACCCACTTAAAATTTCTTAAGGTTTACAGAAATTGAAAGAAATTATATTAAAAGTATACATTCTTTAATATTTGGACTATACTATAAATGCACTTGAAGTGCATGCTACTTTAAGACTTTATTTCTCTAATTTAGAATTATGTATTATGTTAATTTTGGTTTTCGAATTATGAGAAAAATAAATTGACAACTCATATGGTTATAGCTTAAAACTAAAATAATTTCCTAAATCACGAAGATTAGCGTGCCCGCATGTACCGCTAGAAAATTAATCACTAGGCCAATGTGAAATCATTCCTAGACTATATTTTGAGGATATTTTAGTCTTATTGAACCTCTGTATGGGCTATTATGATACTGCTTGAAGCTCATAAATCTTTGTAATAGACACACATGTCTATTATCTTATTGACCCATATGTCTGGATCATCAAAAGTAGTCCAACTGAATGAACAACGCTAATGAATAACACTTGATGACTAATACATTGACATGAGAGGCAAAGTAGTGCACTAAGCATCATTTATCCACCTGAATGGACTAAGCATAAGCAATGAAGAATTAGAAGAATTGCTATAACATTATTGCAGAGTTGTAATTTCTCCATCATGAATAGGACATGCAGTTCTAAATACAGCGGATCTCAAACGTAATTCAAACCATTGGCATATAACATCTACTCAATGACAGTGCAATTAGTGTTAAATTTTTTACCTGAAGTATGTGTATATCCCACTACCATAGTAGATTAAAAAGACTCTCTGAAAAGTCTATAAAACTTGTGAACGGAGATTTACATGTAGCCTTCTACTTTTATAATTTTTCGTCATTTAGAGGAAGAGAATGAGCCCTTGGATGAAAAATATCAGTAAATTATGGTAGAAATAGAAGGGATCATACATATTATCTCACATTAGTGAATGCAGTGTAAGAAGTACTAGAAGTACAGAAGTACCTAAAGTGCTCAATAACTAGAAGTTATACTGTCTAATTATTTTTGTGATCTGAAAAGCATGATTAAGTTATATTACCTGAATATAATGCACCGAAGAGGGTGAAATATCGAAGAAAGAAAGGTATCCCTCATCTCTCCCCGAGGCCTTGAACAAAAAAAATAGGATGAGAACTTCGGTTCTTCATGCCCCTAAGTAGCCGGAGACATCTGATGAAAACAGGGTATGGAAGCTTATCATACTTAATCACGAAAACTGCTCCACGGAATGAAGGGGAGCCAGTTGAGACCTAGCAATAGTATGGAACCTCAAAAATAGGCATACCAATACGAATCTTTCCATAAAGAAAGAAACCGGCGATAAGGTACGCACCAAAATAGCCACTGGTACGCTAAAGGACATTGCTCCTATGTTAGAAAATAATAGTGAGCAAGATGACGAAGCACCAGAATGTGCAATCCATGATGAAATAACTAGAAGTTATAGAAGTTCAGGTGGATACTGTGATATAGCAACTATCAATTATCTGCACTTATTATTTATTATTGCCACAATCATAAATCTTAATATTGAGCCTGTATCGCTCATTGAATGTATGAAAATGTTAGATTGAGAAGACTGTAAAAAGGCAATGACAACGGAATTGTCTAAACAAACTAGAAAAATAGTAAGAGAAAAAGCATGGCTTATTGTATAAAGTTTTCACTCAACTAGCAGGAGTTGATTGTGAAATCTATTCTCCGATCATGGGCTAAATTACCTTTAGAAATATAATCTCAATGGCAGTCAATTAGTAGTTAAAATTGAAATCAACCAAAAGTTAAAATGAATCAACATGAAGTTAAATATCGACTTGAAGTCACATTATATTGAGTAATGAATTGATTGATGTTGTTATTTGCATGGAAGCTTGGATCGAACATTTATATTAATGTACATGAAGTACCATGTCTTGAACTAAGATAGAAAGAATAAAAATAGTCTTAGTAGTATATAATATATTTTCTCTAAAAGAAATGTTGCATGATTAATGAAGATCCCTGAATGGATTATGAATATGGTATGAATACCATAATGAAATTGAGGAAGCAAACTCGCTCTTTGAATTTGAGTTTCAAACAAAACACTTAGATATAACCTTTTTTGCTTAAGCTTGCAGCTAGAGCATGTGACTGATGACTTCTAGTACATCAGTCCACTTACAGTCAGAAAGTGTTGGAGAGATTTGACTTTGAAAAGTCATTTCCATCCAAAACCCCCATGAACAGAAGCTCATTGTAAGCAGGCCATAATCTATAAAGATCTAGAGAAAGGGGAGAAATTTTGGGACCAGAATTTCTATACTTGAGTGCTATAGGTACGCTAATGTACCTGGCCTACTGCATTAGGCTGGACATTACGTTTGATGTAAACCTACCTGCACGATCTGGCTATGTTTTCCCCATATGGTGGAACTGCAGTATCCTAGAAATCGTCATAGAAAGTCCTGCATCGACTTTGACGAACCACTCGGAAATAATAGTTTTTGTATGAAGCCTCACCAGAATGTGTATGGTTTAGAAAAATGGTTCATCACATACAAAAGTTATGAGAATTGAATCATGCTAACATATCTACTATTATCCATGAAGATAATATAACTTACGTTACACAAATACAGTTATGATATATGAAGAGCAATTTAATGAAGCTCATAAACCTCAAGTTCTTATGTGCTTATGAATTGCATAAGAAAAATGAAATGAATGTGACACATCAAATCATGTGAAAATTTTACAGATTATTCACTAATTCTCTCCCAACATCTATCTTTGAAAGATGCGTTAGTAGAATTGGGATTGTTAGACTTAAAGACTTATGCATTTCAGAGAAAAAAACTCCACATAACATCGATAAGAAGAATTGAATCTTAGTTAAGTAGACTAAGTACCCGAATTGATCTTGAAGATCTTATAAAATATTTGGGTGAATTGTACTTTTTTCCTTTGAATGAGTTTTTCAAAAGTTTCTCATATTAAGGTTTTTAACGAGGCAATCCGTGTAACCAAGACGAGCGCTATATACTCTTTCTCCTAATTTTTCCAATTGGATTTTTAGGGAGTTTTGATGAGGTATATGCATGTCGTGAGAAGTGCCAAGGGGAAGTGTTAAGAAACCGATATTCTGAAGATTACGGTAACTGAATTCGGTTGTGGGCACGTCTCTCTTAGGGGTTTTTGCCTATAAATAGAGGGGTTCTCTTCTCATTTGTATACGATTAAATCTGAGCAATAAAGAGTTCGGTTTTTCTCCTACATACTGTATCAATTGTTCTTTGTCTCGAAGTTTTAGACTATACACGGTAGTAGAGTTTCTACGTACGTACAGTACTGCAAGGCATGTACCATAGGATATTCCCTCGCCTTTCGGAACATCGTCGTCGTCGATTCGGAAAGCGCTGGAAGAATCAACGCAAGGTTCAACGCGAGAAGCATTCAGCAGCAGCAGCTCACGCCACATACGCAGTAGCCCGGAATCCCAGAAGTACGCGCTTGGTGCTGCATATTCCGCATGCATCACGGTTTACAGTTACGTGTGCGCTTGGAGAGAAATACAAGTGGGAGAGGATAAAATGCGAGCATCGATCTGACGCTCTCCGCTCGAGATAAGTTTGGCAGCATTTCAGGTCACTGTTCCAGCAAGCAACGCTACACGCCGAGCTGCCTCGAGTTGGCAATGGAGACAGGACCGTCGACACCACGAGTGGTCGTTGGTTTCGCGCGATTCCTGCTACCACAATTCACACACTTCACTTTTCGCCTCGAGGAATTGGCACGCGACCACTAGCTAGCAGGCTAGTTTCTCTCGCTGTAGGAGCCCATGTGATGTCACACATGAACACGTGATCTAAGGACAAACATAAAGTCGCACTGATTACAAGGGATCATTCATTCATTCATCATTACCCAAATGATCGGCGTACTGCCTTTCCCCTGCCGTCGCCGTGCAGTTCCTTTCCGAACCTTTTTTCACTCGCAAGCTTGTCCACCGTGTGATGTGTGTGCACCGTGAGGAAGCAGCAGATCCGGGGCCTCGCTAGAGCCTGCCTACTGCTACTCCATGATACGGAGTACACGTAATGAGCAAATGGTGTCATCACCTGCAAATGATGGGCGTTGATGTCAACATCGCGCGCCTCGGCTCCTAGCGAGTAGGCGGCCGGCCACCTCGATCCTGTGTATGCCACGGAGGCCACAGTGGAGGAGTCGTCGCTAGCTGCCATTCTGGTTGCTGCTGCTAGGTGCGAGTGCAGCTGACAGCTCTATGGTCGCGCAACCGTACTGCATGCATGCCTCTGGAGTCTGGATTCGGGAAGGTGAGGCGTCTTATGTGTTGAAAGTTGAAACTGACGCATTGGACATTTGAGTCCTGAAGAAAAACTGGGCCAACCTACGAGTGTCGAAGAGCATGTTCCCACAAAGCTACTGGCTGTTCTGAAGGCATAGAAGATTTCCAGCGACAATTAAATTTCTTTTGCTTCATTTGATGTCTTTCAAAAAGATTGCTTTATTCGATACTGTTCAATACTCACCGTGACTTCCGTTCAACCATGCTTTTGCTGATCACAGTCAATAAAATGACACAGATAGAATTTGCACCCTTGTAGGCACCTGTCAAAGATCTAAGCATATTCTGTACAGATTTGGCTTATTATAAGCATGTTTAAGTTCAACGGTTCAAATAAGTTCTGAAAAGCACGCTGTTATATTCTAAACGGCTTATAAAATATAACACATAAAACTTATCTTATTTGGTGTATTGATAATACTGTTGTTTGTGACAGAGATCCCAATAGGCTAAAAACTCAAAACAGAAACTATAGACTTGACTTATTTAAATAATAAAATTTTCAAAGCCATAAACTAATAATAAGTTATCTAAAAGAGGACCTAAATCCTCCATGTTCTATAGACCGTTCGAATAAAACAATGTCATGCTCTAGGCATTTGAGAAAACAAAAGGCAATTGAATTGCTTTGAGAAATAAGTTTCCCTTAATGCAAATGCATCCGAACAAAACCTTTATATTAATACATCCCTCAAAACTACCAGCACATTGGAACAACGACCAGATATACTTGTTGGGTCCAGACTTCCAGTGCTTTACATGTTACAGGAAATTATTCCCCTCACGTGAAACTCATTCCAGGACAGAAACTGTCGTCCATGGTGAGACCTTTGCTTGTAATCTAACTTGCAAGGCGATCCAATTGGATCTCATACCCTTGGAGAATAAATGTAGGACATACGGCCGGCAACCACACACCTCACATCATTATGCATGTTTTTTTAAATCCCTCATAAAATACAGAGGCGAAACTAATCTAGAGTACACTATATTCATTTAGTTTGGGATCCTTCAATAATCCATTGCCACACCTTCAGCTCACCCGTTCCATCCCCAGTAAAAAATAAACCACCAGGTCCAATTTGTATTGCCCTAATTTCCTGTTTGGAGAATATTCTGCCCCTATCACTAAACCTACAAACCAAAAAAAAGTCACCTCAGATAAACATCGGAATTAGTAAAACACAGAAAACAATCTTAGAGTGACAACATTCTTACGATGGCAGGTCATATAGGTGGGCAGTGTTGTTATTTAGCGAACATAATAGCACAGGTTTTGATTGTGCATCAGGCATTCCACTGAGGGCAATTGCTCCCTACATATAAAATAAAATCATTAGAGCATTGAAAGTTTGAAACGAAGGAACATGACAGAAGTCCGATTAATCGTGATTAATCACACTTATCGGTCTCCTGGACCAGATTAGGCAGTTTGACCCGATCAGAGCGACCAGTTTTCTGGTCATCCGATTAGTCTTGATTAATCACAATTAATTGGATGATTAGCTATGTCGGTCAACCAGGTGGGTCACTGCCTCAATTCACTGAGCTAGTTTAGCTATGTTTTGGCCCAAGCCCAATAGGGTTTCTCTCCTCTTATACCCGTCCACTCCCCATTCCCTAGACTCCCAAAGCCAGCCACCAGCTGTGAGCAGCACTGCAGCCACAATCACCAGGCACTCAGGCAGAGCCACAGAGAGGTCAGAGGTGCAGCCGTGCACTGGCGCTGGCGTGCCAGTCGCTCCCACTGCTAGCCACCAGCACCAGAAGGTCCCTCAACCATTGGCGCGCAGGGGAAGCCGCCGGGTGCCGGCTCTCTTTCCTGCGACCCTACCTCAGGCAGTCAGCCAGCCAGTCGACGCACAGGGACTTGCAACTCCCAATGTGACACACAGCCCACACCAGCCAGTAAATGTTTTTAAATGAAAATTTTAACATGCAACTCCTGAAATAGCTGGAGATGGGGGCTTTCATTTGAATGAAGATTTGCTTATTTAGATGGCATTAGCTTAGCACTTCCGCTTTTTATCATTTGATTACATTAGACATTGTTTAATTATGTACTGTACTAAGTCAGTTATGTATGCTCATGCAGTCATGCTGCCTGCTATGGGTTCTTACTTTCCTGGATGAATTATGTGCTCCATGCTGCTGTTCTACACTTCTTTAGTTATTTTACATCTAATAACATAAGTTATTTGATATTTCAGCAGAAAATCATCAAGAATATGGAGGCTGGGACAAGAATATGGAGTTCTGGACACTTCACACGTCACATCTCACAAGTGACCAACTGATCAGAAATATAGTCTTTGATGCTTACTTTATACTATATACTATATATACCCTATAGGCCCTGGTATATACAGGACGATTATAGAGACGACTAGGATCGAACAGGGTCAATTAGTTGGACTGGTCAACAATTAATCACGACTAGTTGCCTGGTCAATACCATGGCGACTAAGGTCACCTAGCCAGTTTAAAAACATTGGTTCAAAATGTCAGTGCACCGAAATGGTATAAATGTAGTCTACCATACATGATTCATATAACCTGTCACTTTGACCAGTGTACAGATTTCTTTGGACATATTAACTTCCATTTATAGCATCAAATCAAATTCAATATATCACCAGACTTACATTTGTTGTGGAAAATTTGCATAAGAAAACATATATAATTACTAACAGATGATGCTCATAAGGGCATTAAATCCCATATATAACACTAAAGCGATTTATTTTAGGCAATTAAAATGAAATATTCTGCAAATCACCACCTGAACATG
>KE371269.1:2411-14474 GCA_000418225.1 Zizania latifolia
TGTGTGTGTTTGTGTCTATGTCTGTGTCTGTGTCTGTTTTTGTGTTTGTGTTTCTGAAGAGGACATCTCCACCAAGGATACAACATCGCCATGTCTAAGTCAACAAGCAGCTGAACCAAGGTTACAAGAACCATTCACACGTGCGCGTGCTCGTCAACTTAATTACCAGATGAATGCGTTCTTCGGATTACATAAGCATGATTCATTGAATGGGATACTACTGAGTGCTTGTGATGATGTTATTATGCTTAGGAATAATGGATAAGAGGAGCATGTGTCACAAGATGAAGTCAGGTTCGGCCAATAGCACAGTGTCATTTTCAAACGATCATAGCCGCTGATCCTAGAGTCCCATTTGGGGCGTGCGCATATGGGATGGAAAGCTCTTGAGGTCTAATTTCCAACGGATCCGGCCTCAACCCCAGATTCTTCTCCAATCAGCTATAATCATCGAAACAATTCCGCCACGTTAGGCCCAACGTGTTTTGGGCCTTCTATTTTGGGCCTGCGGCCCGTGTATCTAGTAGAGTCCAACATGGACACGTCTTAGGGTTGGAGGACGACCAGGACTCGCCCTCACACCTATATATTCCCCTTAGCCGCCACAGGGAAGTCAGAGTTTTGTTTAGATCAAAGTTTAGCCTCGCTACTTTGCCTTGTAATCCCGTGATCGTCTAGTTCGCCAGATACACGTTACAGAACTCCACCATTGGTATTGAATTGAGTGCCTGTTCATCTTGTTCTTGCTAGTTCTTGATTGCTTGCAGGGATTACCCTCGTGGTTGGGCTGGTCGTGCCTCCGTCGAGTTGTGACCGCCTCTGGAGTTGGTGTAACGATTGCTAAGGCGCAACGTTCCTGGACGGTTGTAGTCGGATCGCTAACGTCGCTCCATCAAAACCTAAGAACCTAGCCTCTTTGAGCCTTTTACTAGTACTACTTAGTTCTGGTTTGTTGAGTTTTCGGTTGCATCGTTGTACCAAGTTGCTGGTCTTAGCGTCTAGCTCGTTTAGAGTTTCGTATTCTTGTCACCTTTTTACCACCGTGTTTGGTCTGTTTATCAAGTGTTTAGGGTGTTTTATCCCTTAGTTTTCGAGTATAAATCAAGTTGGAGTCAGATTTGTTTATTAGAGTTTGAGTAGGTTTCGGGCAAGTCTGTGTAGGTGTTAATAAAACTGTCATATCTCGCACATGCAAACTCGGATTGGAATGTTTAGATACTCATTGAAAAGCTTACAACAAGATCTTTAATTTTCCTTTTAGAGTCATCTTCAGATTCGGTCGTTTATATTCTGTTTTAGATCGTACAAAGTTCGGAAGTCCTGCAGTGAGATTTTGTGTATACCTTACTTTGTCATTTGCTGTTCTTTAAAAAAAGGAGAGAAAGAAAAAAGGCAGTAAGGTGCTAAAAAAAAGCTGCACCCAAAAAAAAGAAGAAGAAGAAGAAGAGGACGAGGAAAAAAAGAGAGAGGAAACAGAACTGAAAAGGCGAAAAAAAATTGTGAGAAAGAGGAGGAAAGCTAGTTCTACCTTTGTCGGTTTGGTGGTATCGTTTGTGTCTAGGCTCGTGTCTCTAGTACGTTTCTAGCCTAGGACCAGCACAGTACCAACTTTGAATGATCATTCAACTTATATTGACTAATGTGGTTCTAGTATTTCCTTTGTTAGTATCTTAGTCTACCTATAGCTCCACATACTCGACTACAACCCCACATAGCTCCACCGGTTCGACTAACACTTGACAGGGAACAAGCGACCAAGGCATTGTTACACCTTCCTCCAGGGGTTGTCCACTCCGACGGTTGCCGCCACCCCCTGTTGAGCAAGGTGAGAATTGGTAAGAGCTTGTTTGCACAAGGTTGCGAGTGAGAGACTAGATAGGACCACTTTCCCACTAGTTGTAGATCTTTCTTACTCTTTTGTGCTAACCACTGCGATCTAGTTTTTGTCTTTGTCTTTTCTGCTAACCATGTCAGGAGAGGACCAGGACCAATATGGTGATCTACAATCACCCTGGACCAAGCGAATCATTCGGCACTTCATTAGGATGGTGAAAAATCACTCCCAAGGCCTTGAGGATGATGTTCGCTTCACCAATGAGAAGTTGGGACTGTTGGAGGCCACTCATATCGACTCCAACAACAAGATCACGGTGTTGGAAGCCTCCATCGCCGCTATCAACACCAGCCTCACCGCCATCTTGGGGTGACTCGACGAGATGGGTTGGCCACCTCGTGCTCCCCCCATGGCGCGTTTCGACAGGAGCGTGGGCAGCGGGGTTGATGAGAACCAGCATGACTACACCGCCGATACGGAGTTCGACGAGGATCCTAATCGCTGTCGGCTACGGATTAACCGGCGTGGTTTGGGACCTCCACGACCACGCCGTGAGGTATGCCAAAACGAGGATGACTCACTGGGTAAGATCAAATTCACTATGCCCCCTTTTGATGGAAAATATGATCCTGATGCATATCTTTCTTGGGAGTTATCTATTGATCAAAAGTTTGCTTGCCATGATTTTCCTGAGAACAAAAGGGTGCGTGCTGCTACTAGTGAGTTTATGGATTTTGCTTCTGTTTGGTGGAGTGAATACCGTCGTACCCATGCTAATGCTCTACCACAAACCTGGGATGCTTTGAAACGTGTCATGCGTGCTAGATTTGTTCCTTCTCACTATGTGCGTGATTTGTTGAATAGGTTGCAACAATTGAAACAGGATAAGAAAAGTGTTGAGGAGTACTATCAAGAGATGCAAACAGGATTGTTGCGTTGCGGGTTAGTAGAAAATGAGGAGGCAGCCATGGCTCGGTTTTTGGGGGGGTTAAACTGAGAGATCTATGATATACTCAATTATAAGGAGTATAATTCTTTGACTCATTTGTTTCACTATTCTTGCAAAGCTGAACGGGAAGTGCAGGGATGACATGCAAGCTCCAGGGCTAACTTTTCTGCAGGTAGAGCCCCATGGACGGGTCGAAGTAGCGCTGCCCCCCCTAGTCGCTCTACGGCCTCGACACCGGCACCCTCCACCAGCACCAAACCGTGGCCACGTCCTTCCTCTCGCGCTACAGAGGCATCCACGGCTTCAGCTCCAACACCAGCTAAGAGTGCTTCTTTTGTGGCCTCCACAGGAAGAACGCGAGATGTTCAATGCCATCAATGCAAGGGTTTTGGGCATTTGCGAAAGGATTGCCCCAGCAAGTGGGTTTTGATCATTAAGGAAGATGGTGAGTACTCCTCCACTAGTGAATTGGATGAAGATACACTTGCGTTGCTTGCAGCTAACAACACAGGTAGCGAAGAAGAGGAGCACATTGGAGCTAACGACGTGGACCGCTACGAGAGCCTTATTGTGCAGCGCGTCTTGAGTGCGCAAATGGGCAAAGCGGAGCAGAACTAGTGGCACAACCTGTTCCAGACGAAGTGCGTCATCAACAAATGCTCCTGTCGCACCATCATTGATGGGGGAAGTTGTAAGAACTTGGTAAGTACCGAGATGGTCACCAAGCTTGCTTTGAAGTCGAAACCACATCCCCATCCATACTACATTCAATGGTTCAACAACAACGACCGACTTAAGGTAACGCAATTGGTGAGATTGAACTTTGCAATTGGTTCTTACTCTGATTTTGTTGATTGTGATGTCGTTCCCATGCAAGCTTGCGCATTACTGTTGGGTCGACCTTGGCAATATGATAAAGACACTTTGCATCATGGTAGAACCAATCAATACTCTTTTGTGCATAATGGAAAGAAAATTATCTTGCTTCCTATGACTCCTGAAGCTGTTCTTGAGGATGATATTGCTAGAGCTAAGAAAGAGAAAAATCAGGAGCTTGCTAAGAGTGAAAATCAGACTGTAGCAAAACAATTTGAGCAAAATAACAAGAAAGAATCGAAATCTGCCCAAGGTACTAGCAATGTGATTAAATTGAAGGGAACTTGTTTGCTTGCTACAAAATCTGATGTTGTTCATTTGGATGAAAGTGACCCCGCTTGCTATGCTTTAGTGTGCAAGGAAGCTTTGTTTTCCTTTGAGAATATACCTGTCTCTTTTTCTCCTGCGGTCACTAACCTTTTGCAGGAGTATGTGGATGTGTTTCCCAAGGACGTACCACCGGGGCTGCCACCGGTACGTGGAATTGAGCATCAAATTGATTTGATTCCAAGAGCTCCACTCCCCAACCGTGCGCCATCCAGAACCAACCCGGAGGAGACTAAGGAGATTCAGCGTCAAGTTCAGGACTTGCTTGATAAAGGGTACGTACGCGAGTCTCTTAGTCCATCTGTTGTTCCGGTGATTTTGGTACCTAAAAAAGATGGATCGTGGCGTATGTGCGTTGACTGTAGAGCCATTAACAACATTACCATTAGATATCGTCATCCTATTCCTAGGTTAGATGATATGCTTGATGAATTGAGTGGCTCTATTGTGTTCTCTAAAGTTGATTTGCGTAGCGGCTACCACTAGATTCGCATGAAATTGGGAGATGAATATAAAACTGCTTTTAAAACAAAGTTTGGTTTATATGAGTGGTTAGTGATGCCATTTGGTTTAACTAATGCACCTAGCACTTTCATGCGATTGATGAATGAGGTATTGCGTGCTTTCATTGGAAAATTTGTGGTGGTATACTTTGATGATATTCTGATTTATAGTCAATCTTTAGAGGCACATCTTGATCATTTACGTGTTGTTTTTAATGCTTTGCGTGATGCACGTTTGTTTGGTAACCTTGAGAAGTGCACCTTTTGCACCGATCGAGTCACGTTTCTTGGCTATGTTGTTACTCCGCGGGGAATTGAGGTTGATCAAGCCAAGGTTGAGGCAATTCAGAGTTGGCCAACTCCTCAAACGGTCACATAGGTGAGGAGCTTTCTAGGACTTGCAGGTTTCTATCACCATTTCGTGCGGGATTTCAGCACCATCGCCGCGCCACTGAATGAACTATCTAAGAAGGGCGTTCCTTTCCAATGGGGACAGCCCCAAGAAGATGCTTTCAGTAAGCTTAAAGATAAGTTGACGCATGCTCCATTGCTTCAACTCCCTGATTTTGGTAAGACCTTCGAACTTGAGTGTGATGCTAGTGGAATTGGGATTGGGGGAGTGCTGATTCAAGGAGGTAAACCTGTTGCTTACTTCAGTGAGAAACTATCTGGGCCTTGCTTGAATTATTCTACTTATGATAAGGAACTCTATGCTTTAGTTCACTGTTTGGAGACTTGGCAGCATTATTTGTGGCCCAAAGAGTTTGTTATACATTCTGATCATGAATCCTTGAAGCACATTACAAGTCAAAGTAAACTGAACCGTAGACATGCTAAGTGGGTAGAATTTATTGAGTCTTTTCCTTATGTGATCAAGCACAAGAAAGGGAAGGAGAATGTTATTGCAGATGCTTTGTCTAGGCGTTATACTATGCTTTCACAACTTGACTTCAAATTTTTTGGATTGGAAACGATTAAAGAAAAATATGTGCATGATTCTAATTTTAATGATGTCTTGCTGAATTGTAAAGAAGGCAAAACCTAGAACAAGTTTGTTTTAAATGATGGCTTTGTCTACTGAGCTAACAAGCTATGCATTCCGGTTAGCTCTATTCGCTTGTTGTTACTACAGGAAGCGCATGGAGGAGGGCTGATGGGACATTTTGGAGTGAAGAAGACCGAGGATGTGCTTGCTAGCCACTTTTATTGGCCGAAGATGAGGCGCAACGTGGAGCGCTATGTTTCTCGCTGCACTACGTGCAATAAAGCTAAGTCACGACTGAGTCCACATGGGTTATATATGCCTCTTCTTGTTCCTAGTGTTTCATGGAAGGATATTTCAATGAATTTTGTGTTAGGATTGCCTAGGACTAAGAGGGGGAGGGATAGCATATTTGTTGTGGTTGATAGATTTTCTAAGATGACACATTTTATTCCTTATCATAAGAGATATGATGCTACACATATTGCTGATTTGTTTTTCAGGGAGATCGTTCGTTTCATGGAGTGCCATCTACAATTGTTTCAGATCATGATACAAAGTTCTTGAGCCACTTTTGGAGGACTTTGTGGAACAAGTTGGGCACCAAGCTTTTGTTCTCTACAACTTGCCACCTGCAAACTGATGGACAAACTGAGGTAGTCAATCGTACATTGTCTGCTATGTTGCGGGCTATGTTGAAGCAGAATTTGAAGATGTGGGAAGAATGTCTACCTCATGTGGAGTTCGCCTACAACCGTTCGGTACATTCTACTACAAAGATGAGTTCATTTTAGGTGGTATATGGTTTTAATCCTCGAGCTCCTATTGATCTCTTGCCTTTACCATATTCTGAAAAAGTGAATTTAGATGCTGCTAAACATGCTAAATTTGTGTTGAAATTGCATGAAACTACTAGAGAGAATATTGAACGCATGAATGAGAAATATAAGGTTGCTGGTAGTAAGGATATACGAGAGTTAACCTTTGAACCAGGTGATCTTGTTTGGTTGCATTTGAGAAAAGATAGATTTCTAGATTTGCGCAAGTCTAAATTGATGCCAAGAGCTGATGGTCCTTTCAAAATTGTTGCTAAGATAAATGATAATGCATATAAGCTTGAATTGCCTGCAGATTATGGCGTAAGCGATACCTTCAATGTTGCTGATTTGAAGCCCTACTTAGGAGAGGGAGATGAGTTTGAGTCGAGGACAACTTCAATTCAAGAGGGTGAGGGTGATGAGGACATCTCCACCAAGGATACAACCACGCCATGTCCAAGTCAACAAGCAGCTGAACCAAGGTTACAAGGACCAATCACACGTGTGCGTGCTCGTCAACTTAATTACTAGGTGAATGCATTCTTGGGATTACATAAGCATGATTCATTGAATGGGATACTACTAAGTGCTTGTGATGATGTTATTATGCTTAGGAATAATGGACAAGAGGAGCACGTGTCACAAGATGAAGTCAGGTTCGGCCAACAGCACAATGTCATTTTCAAACGATCATAGCCGCTGATCCAGGAGTCCGTTTGGGGCGTGCGCATATGGGATGGAAAGCTCTTGAGGTCTACTTTCCAACAAATCCAGCGTCAACCCAAGATTCTTCTCCAATCAGCTGTAATCATTGAAACAATTCTGCCACATCAGGGCCAACGTGTTTTGGGCCTTCTATTTTGGGCCTGCGGCCCGTGTATCTAGTAGAGTCCAACATGGACACGTCTTTGCGTTTGTGCTTGTGTTTGTGTTTGTGTTTATGTTTGTGCTTGTGTTTGTGTTTGTGTTTGTGCTTGTGCTTGTGTTTGTGCTTGTGTTTGTGTTTGTGTTTGTGTTTGTGTTTTGTGTTTGTGTTTGTGTTTGTGTTTGTGTTTGTGTTTGTGTTTGTGTTTGTGTTTGTGTTTGTGTTTGTGTTTGTGTTTGTGTTTGTGTTTGTGTTTGTTTTTACGTTTGTGTTTGTCTTTGTGTTTGTCTCTGTTTTTGTCTTTGTCATTGTGTTCTGTTTGTCTTTGTTTTTGTGTTTGTGTTTGTGTTTGTGTTTGTGTTTGTGTTTGTGTTTGTGTTTGTGTTTGTGTTTGTGTTTGTGTTGTGTTTATGTTGTGTTGTGTTTGTGTTTGTGTTTGTGTTTGTGTTTGTGTTTGTGTTTTTGTTTGTGTTGTGTTGTGTTTGTGTTTGTGTTTGTGTTTGTGTTTGTGTTTGTGTTTGTGTTTGTGTTTGTGTTTGTGTTTGTGTGTTGTGTTCTGTTTGTGTTTGTGTTTGTGTTTGTGTTTGTGTTTGTGTTTGTGTTTGTGTTTGTGTTTGTGTTTGTGTTTGTGTTTGTGTTGTGTTTGTGTTTGTGTTTGTCTTTTGTGTGTGTGTTTGTGTTTGTGTTTTATGTTTGTGTTTGTGTTTGTGTTTGTGTTTGTGTTTGTGTTTGTGTTTGTGTTTGTGTTTGTGTTTGTGTTTGTTTTTGTGTTTGTGTTTGTGTTTGTGTTTGTGTTTGTGTTTGTGTTTGTGTTTGTGTTTGTGTTTGTGTTTGTGTTTGTGTTTGTGTTTGTCTTTGTGTTTGTCTTTGCGTTGGTGTTTGTGTTTGTGTTTGTGTTTTTTATTGTCTTTGTCTTTGTGTTCTGTTTGTGTTTGTGTCTATGTCTGTGTCTGTTTCTGTGTCTATGTGTGTGTTTATGCTTGTGCTTGTGCTTGTGTTTTGTATTGTGTTTGTATTTGTGTTTATGTGTGTGTCTGTGTCTGTGTATGTTTTTGTGTTTGTGCTTCTGTTTGTGTTTCTGATGAGAACATCTCTACCAAGGATACAACCTCGCCATGTCCAAGTCAACAAGCAGCTGAACCAAGGTGACAAGGACCAATGACACGTGCGCGTGCTCGTCAACTTAATTACCAGGTGAATGCGTTCTTGGGATTACATAAGCATGATTCATTGAATGGGATACTACTAAGTGCTTGTGATGATGTTATTATGCTTAGGAATAATGGACAAGAGGAGCACGTGTCACAAGATGAAGTTAGGTTCGGCCAACAGCACAGTGTCATTTTCAACAAGATGAAGTAGAACAGTCACTCCAAGACTTCCAGAAGCTCAGCCTCGAGTTATTCAGCATGACTCGACAAGGGCCGATCTAGAAGACACAACTACCGAGGCCAATCTTCCTGCATCAAAAATCATCGGCGTCAGATGTCACCAATAACCCGCTGTCGATCGCACCAGATGCACCTCAAGTCAGATGTGGGTTAGAGGAAAATGTGGTTCCCAGTTTAGTTCCCCCGGAGCAGACACGATATGGTGAGCAACATAAGAGCGTGTTTCCCCTCGACTACTATCATGATGCGTACTATTAGGGATGTGACCCCCGGGTGCTTCACAGTTAGGCTTATCAGGCTAGACCAAGGGTAGGCCAAGACTAGTATTGACTATCCGGTATGGCCCATAATTAGGGGTTTGATTCTGATAAGGAAAATTAAGTCCTTATCGGGCAGTTAAGCTTCGGATATGATATCAAGAGATTTATTTGTACCGAAATCCTTGTAATTAGGGATTTAGCACCCGAGTTTGATAGGCAATCCTAGATCGACTCGGGATAGAGACTTAGGTTGTTAGGCTCACCTCCTGAGTATACAAAGGTGGCAAGGCCCCCCTAGAGGACAAGCTTTTCATCATATTTTTCTTGCTTTGAATGCCCTAAGCCTCCATAGCTTGCTTGCGTCGTATCGTAAGATCCACCATCATATTACACACCAAAACACTAGACATAGGGCAATTATCCTCCGGGAGACCTAAACTAGTATAAACCTTGGCTCTTATATTCTAGAGTCGACCATCGGGTTCGAAGGCGTTGTGCTTCCCTTACACACATCTAATCATCACCTCGGGTCGGTGATTCACCGATAGTTGGTGTGCCAGGTAGGGGGTTGCATCGCTTTCACCAGGATCCGATGGCATCACCATGTCAACTCTCAGCTAAGCCCTGGACGATGCTTGTCTTGGGCAACATAACATACGTGGCCAATTCGCTTGGAAGGTTGATTCCTTTTGATTCGGTCCTGACCCCCGAGCATTTATCAACTCGGAGTCTCGATCCTTTTCTCCTATGAAAGGAGGATCAAATCACAAAGCGTCTGGCTGACACTGTGCAAGAGTTAGCCCTGGGACAGCTCTCGGATCAAGTAGCTGAACAAGTCATCCGACGTCTCCACCAGAGCTTCGGGGAATCACCTCCTTGAGGCTCCTGACGTCGGGAGGATTTTCCTGAACATGCTGGAGGCCGTTTCGTTGGACGGCTCACTAGGACATGGTCCAAATCCGCCGATGACCATACCATGGCTCTCGAATCTAGTTCCTCCCACCGCACTGAGTCGACAAGGCTACAACACAGAAGACCTATGGAGAACAACTGGAGGCCTCGGAAGGACAAGCGGAGGTTTGAGCGCTCGGAAGAGGACGGATGTGACGACGCTGGGGACTGAAAGGACAACGCCAAGAATCGACCGCGCAAGCGCCAGACCCGAAGGAAAGTTTGGTGCAAGAAGACCCACGAAGACATCATAATGCGTGAAGAGTAGCAGATCAAAGCTGAAGAGATGACGAACCAGCAGGCACAGACGATGAGACAAGCCACCATCAAAGGGCTTCAATCTGACTCCATCGTCAATTTTGCCGAGGATCACAAACACCGTCAATTGAACCTCCTCCATTCTTTTTTCAGCTATGTACTCTTTACCTTATATGAAATAAAGTTCAAGTTTTTCACTAAGTGAAACCATGTTCTTTATCTTCGTTGGCAACAATTGCTAGGCTCAAGCCCCGTAAGGGTCAAAGTGAAGCATCGTATGTCTAGCTCAAAAGGTTGTGTCTCTATAGATTTGCTCAGGGTTTGGCATCAGTAACCGGGCGAGCAAAAAAGAGTTGGTGTTTGCACCCTCTCGGCGTCTGGCTAATAGCTAAGTCTCTCGGGGGCTCAAGTCCTAAAGCCTTAACTTCAAGTCCTAGTGGCCTCGAGAACTCGTGATGCTTGATGTTAGGATCGGTGCATAAGCGGCATTAGTTCCCTATACCCGAGACTATATGGCTATACCGGGGGCTCAAAATCTCACTTTGGGCACACGAAGGATTAGTAAAAACTACAAACATGTGAATCCCTTGAGGGCTTGTTCGACCTGATGTCGGTAGGCACGTGCATAGCCCAAGGGCAACGCGCCGAGTACTATATGGCCTAAAGTTCCTCGAGGTGAAAATGCAGTTAGGACTTAAAAACCACGAATTGGCAAAAGGTACTACCTTTACTTCAAAAAGAAAAGCCAGAAGTTCATGAAGCACAAAGGATAAAACTAATCGCTTTTAACTTTGACGCAGGTCACAAAGAAACTATGCCTTAGGAGATGACACAGTCGGATCCTGAACCTCGGGGGATGAAACAGCCAGATCTAGAGCCTTGGGGGACACACAGCTGGATCTTGGGCTTCTAGGGATGCTCCCTCAACAGCGGGGTCCTCGGGAGGAGGTAAGAATCGAAGATCTCTGGCGATCGTGGCAGCGACACCTTTGATCTCCTGCCAGAGCACCATGGCTTGGTCCTCGATCACCCCAACGGGCATTCCATGCTCCAGCTGCCAAAGGTCGTCCATCGAGAAGTGGGCCTAGACATAAACTAAGGCATGTTTGGCCCTAGACTTCACCGCCTCGTCGATAAGGAGGCGGAGCTAGGTCTCAAACCCCGCAAGATTGTCTCAAAACTCCACGTTGGCATCCTCAACCAGCAGCGAGTATGTATGCTCGATCACCGCATGAACCTCGACTGCCTCCTCCTCGAGCTCCTTGATACGAGCCAGGTCCCAGTCACACCTCCCTGCAAGTAGAAGATCGATGAAGACTAAGACCAAGCGACAAAAAAGGCAATAATAAAAGGGTGACCACCCGAGAAAAGCTTACTCCGATACTCAGCGGTAGACGACTCCGCTGATTTCTTCGCCGTATCGAGGGCCCGATGGGTGGCTCCCTGAGGAGCTATGGTGAAGACTGTGGGCCTCATGGCTCCCAGATGATGAGTGATTGTCAACTGAAGATTGAAGATGGCCTCCGAAGGGAGGTGAAGGATGAAGAAGGAAGTCCCCTGAAGAGGGGCACCTCGAAGGGTTCTCTGAAGAGAGGGACTTCGAGGAGAAGATGACTTGCCGTGGCGTTGGTCGGTGTGACTCAGGTAGACTGACGGGCGATTGCCGGGCTGAAGGAGCCGCGGTGTCGTGGTGGTCCAATCCGGGTGCACGACGTAAGGGCGGCAAGCGCTTTGACGGTTTCGGCGCAAAACCATCACCCGAACCAAACGGAGAGAGTAACGGAGTTACATCCAAGCGGTGCCGTGGAAGCTACGCCAAGTCCGGCATCGAATAAAATATCTAGAGTCAGTTTTTACATTTGTGCCCTGCGGGCTTTAAGTCTGTATCTGTAACCCTAGGGGTAGATTAGTATTTTCCTCAGTCCGCTCGGGCTATATATAGGGATGTAATCTCCCTTGAACTTTGAGGAATTTGAGTTAATTGAAAAATCAATTCTGAAATTTGGTGTCTCCTCCCACCTCTTCTTTCTAGTCTCCTCTCTCCCTCCT
>KE371269.1:23274-35277 GCA_000418225.1 Zizania latifolia
GTGCGCACAGCAGGGCAGGGCGTAGCGGCACACACAGCGGGACGCACCAGTGGCGCCGACCTACGCCTGTACGTGCGGGCGCAGCGGAGACAGCCTCAGGCAGCTGACGGCGACGCACTACTCTGGCTCGGCTGTGGTATCTTGTTCTTCTATGCGCACTGTATGTGTTTGATTTAATATTTACAAGTACTTGATTTTCAGATTGCACTATGAATGTTTGATTGGAATATGTATGTTTTAGTGGATATCAAGTGTTTGTTAAATTGCCTGAGAGGTTCCAGAATGTACTCTATATGTTTGATGAATTATCAATGAAGTCGCACATCAAGTGTTCGATCATTTACGCATGAGTGTTTTTGTAGGTGTCTTTTTCAATTGATTGTATGTTGCACTTGTGGATGCATTTTGATTGATCGTTTAACACTTGTCTTTATTTTGGGCCATTCCTTTTCGGCGTTTGTTTTTGGTGAAGATTGTATCAACTTGCTTCGAGTGGATATTTTAGCACAGTCTTACGCTGAGTCTATTGAAGCCACTCGCAAGTTCAATACAAGGAGTTGAGGAGATTTTGCTTTTATCTGCGTTTTTTATTTTGCGCCCATTCACCCCCCTCTGGTCGCTAGTTTCGATCCTACACTCCCTCGCCTCCTCGACCATGGTCCTCAAAGCCACCGCTTGGTGATCAGCCTCCTCTGCCATCTGAGTGGCATTCTCGGCCGTCACTGCCGCACTGGCTACAGAGGTCTCCGCCGCAACAGCCCTACGCAATAACTCGGTGTTCTGGGCCAGTAGATCATCGTGCTTGTGGTAGAGTGCTTCAACCTCCAGCGCATACTATGCCCGGAACAGCTGCAGAATACAGGCAACCATTAAAAACAATGACTCGGGAAGGGAAAATGCACCAGAGGGGAAACAGGACTTACGTCCGCAAGCTATGACAGAAGAGGGGTGGCCACCCCAAGCACTGGGTCCAGGACAGGATTGGGGGCTGTGGCCTCCGTATCAGGAGCCCCTGATCTAGCCTCGGTCTTGGGGCCATTCATCGCCATCGGGTCCAGGGGTTGCGCATTCGACCCAGCCCCCTCAGGTAGGTCACCGATCTCCTCCTCGACCACTGCACCTTCGGCGACCTCCACGGTGGCCGACCTATCAGCTGGAGGTTCGACCATCGCCTCCGGCACCACAACAATATCCTCGCCTCCTAGGGCCACGACCGAGCCCATGGCGCCCACCTCAACGGGAGTCACGCCGCCTTCTTCGATCAACGTAGTCATGGCCTCCCCGTCACCGGACGCCCCGGCCTCCATTGCTGCGCCCAAAAGCGACTGGGCCACAGACGGTCCCAGAGGGAGGTCGACTCCGTCCACCCTATAGACCGAAATAAACACAAGTTAGCAACAGAAAGGAGAGGACTGTACATATGCATCGACTCTGGCCTTACCTCGACATCAGGCGAAAGGACCTTGAAGACACCCACTTGGGCACCTTCACTAGAACGAGGCGGGGGTAGGCCAATGCCGCCTCAGAGATCATGGCGTCTTCCCCATCCTCGGGCTTCTCATCATCGAGGATCAGCCAATGCTAGCCGATTGCCGGGGCTCCATCCACCTTGACTTTGGTGGGTTTCGAGCGCTTGCTCGTCCCACCGAGTTTGATCCCCTTCTACTTTGGGAGCGGAAGGGACGAATTACCACCTCCTCCTATCAGCTGCCGATGAGGGGGTCGACCCCCCAGGGGTGCTCAGGGAGTAGCGCCTGCAAGAAGTACGCAGCATTACCCTATAGCTAGGCGCATCACACCACGTGGGTGGTCAAGCATCAGTACAAGACAACAACAAAAAACAAAACAAAGCAAAAATTAAGAGCGATAGGTCAAAGATTCACCTGGGGTCACGGGCTCAAGATGCAGTACACCGTGAACCCAAGATCATCTAGGAAGCTAGGCTTCCCAGCGAAGAAAGAGTTGAGGTATTTTGTAACCTCAGCCTAGGGCATCCACCTAGGCTCTAGAGCTTGTGGGTCGAAGGGCTCGACCATCGCGTAGGCCGGCTTGTCCTAAGCCTGCAGTGGGAATATCCGTCGTAGCAAGAAGCAGGCTACGACCCCAATCTCGGTCAGTCCGTCTTCCGAAAGCCCCTTCACCGCATCCACCAGCTCCTAGACCTGATCCTCGTTGGTCTAGGAGCACTGGTTGCCCTAGCTTGTCAAGGATGCTGACTTGGGGCTGATGTTCACCTCGATAGTCCGAGGGTGGTTCGTCCCGTAGAACCACTCTGCCTTCTACCCCTTGTTTGATAAGGTGGCGGGCATCCACAGATAGTCACCAGATCACCTGGGGCAGAGGTGGAGCGTCTCTCCATCAACCGCATTGCTCCGCCCTACCTGATAGTGATGAAGGAGGCCCCAAAGAAACTGATGCATGGGCAGGCCAAGTCCACACTATAAGAAAAACTTGAACAAGATGATCTTGTGGGTATTCAGCATCGGGAATTCCTCTCCCTTCGCTGAGCGCCACCCCGACACCGCCCGCTCTGGTAGAAATCTGGCCACCATCAGATCCCGCAACTTGTCCTTGGACATCTTGGACTTCTCCCACCCTAGCGATGGGGGCGAAGAAGCTGAAGATGGCGTCAGGCTTGCCGAAGCCATCAGCTTGAATTGAAACAACCGACGAGCTTTCCTGTGGCAAACGATGCAGCCGCAGTGATGGCCTAGGCGACGAGGAGCTAGATGGTCGAACGAAGAAGAGGAAAGCGAAAGAGTTGGTGGTTGCAAAAGGAAGGAATTCAAATAGATGGCGTGCGCTTCGGGGAGCAAAGGAATCGGCTTAATTATCCCCATGGCCGCCGCACGAAGAAGGGGCGTGATAACCACAATTGGGACGCCGCCTCGATCGTCACGTCTGCAGTGATCAAGGCAACCTGACAGTTTCGCTTCTCTGCCCGCTGGCCACCCTCGTGCGTGGTTCGGTTAGGATTGGAGCATATTTTTAGTCATTTCACACTGAACAAGCATTAAATACAAGTGCACAGTGCTTTTTGGCATTGACCTCTCGGGCATCTAGACGGATGAGAGGCCGGGGCAATAGGATGTCGGTTTATTCAGAGATTCAAGACCAATTTCCTTCAAGTTCATCGTGAGTTCAAGATTTTAAGCATGACCTTTTTTTAGCAAGGTCTCGACGATGACAGAAGATAGAATTATGAAAGTGAATCTCCAAAGGATTATTTTCTCTGCAGGACATTCTTGGACCCTCGAGCTAAATGTTCCATTTACCTCGAGGCTCGAGGGCTACACCGTGTGGGTGCACCTATACGGTGCATCTCATACGAAAGAAGGAGATCCAAGGCTTTTTTCAAAGACATTAAAGTTTGATAAAGATGGTCAAGTTCTAGATTAAAGAAGAGCTCCTCCTAGCTTGTTTTATCGAAGATTTCTTCAACCAAGCTAAGAGTAGCTTGGGGGCTACTGTCGGGGATGTGACTCCTGGGTGTCTCACAGTTGGGCTTATCAGACCATACCAAGGGCAGGCCAAGACCAGCATTGATCGTCCGGTATGGCCCATAAACAGGGGTTTGATTCTAATAAGGAAAGTTGAGTCCTCATCGGGCAGATAAGCTTCGGATATGATATCAAGAGATTTATTTGTACTGGAATCCTTGTAATTAGGGATTTAGCACCTGAGATTGGTAGGCAATCCTAGATTGACTCGGGATAGAGTCCTAGATTGTTAGGCTCACCTCCTAAGTATATAAAGGAGGCGAGACCCTCCCCAAGAGACAAACGTTTTAGCATATTATTCTTGCTTTCGACGCCCCAAGCATCCATAGCTTGATTGCATCGTATTGTAAGATCCACCATCATATTACACACCAAAATACTAGACATTGGGCTATTATTCTCTAAGAGGCCTGAACCAGTATAAACCTTGGCTCTTGTATTCTAGAGTTGACCATCGGGTTCGAAGACGTTGCTATTCCCTTACACACATCTAATCGTCACCTCGGGTACCCCCTTGGGTGGACTGATCGGTGATTCACCGACATGTACTATGGGAGGCAATAGTATCGACATGATGGGGTTGACTAGAATCATCTGAGAAGAGATTGTCAACCACGTGATTACTTGCCGATGTCGATGCAGCAATATCAACCACATAATCCCCAAGAAGACGATTTCGTAGCTAGGATAGCTGAAGTTATGAGAGAACAATTTGGCCTGAGGCCGAAGGAAGAAAGCTTCGCATATCGACACCCTTACCCAGATTGGTTTGATAGGGTACCGTTACCTAACCAGCATGAATTGCTAGATTTTTCAAAAAATTTAGGCTAGGACAAGGTGCCTACGATCGAGCATATCAGCCAATTCCTGACACAGTGTGGAGAAGCATCGGTGAAGGAGTCATTAAAAGTCAGGTTTTTTTTATGTCGTTGTCTAGATCGGCTTTCACATGGTTTTCTTCTTTGCCACCGAATTCAATTAGAGGATGGGCCGATCTAGAGAAGCAGTTCCACAAGTACTTCTTCGCTGACATTTATGAGACGAGGCTATCCGATCTTATATTGATGCGGCAAAGGACAGATTAGTCCATTCGAGAATTTATTCAAAGATTCCGTGATGCACGCAACTGATGTTACAATTTGGATTTAATGGATGAACAACTGGCCGAGTTGGCATTTTAGGGGCTCTTGTCACCTTTCAGAGAGAAATATTCAACCCTAGAATTTAGAAGCTTAGAGCATTTGACCTAGATTGCATCGGCCTATGAGAGCCAATTATCGATTCAAGGGCATCGGGAAGAAGAAGCTTTCTAAACTGATGCGTGGAGAAGAATTTCGAAGAATGACGTCTCATACTCCAAAATTAGGGGGCATGTGTTGACATTAGAATTTGGCAGCATCAACTCCGGTGAAGCAACGACCACCGATGGATAAGCGCCGATACGGCAGGACAGCCCCGATGGATGTGATGAGGCGTTCGTTGAGCGATGCGCACATATCAAGTCTCAAATTTGTTATTTTGTCCTGTAATAGGATATAGATAAGATTTTCTCATAGTTATCTAGTAATTATTAGATTAAAGTTTGTTTAGATTCTATGTCAAACACGGATTAGTTATTTTACCCGGGTATAAATATGTGTACCCGGGGACCCTTGTAAACGATCCCAGGATCAATCTATTCAATTCTAGTTTTCAACGCAACACCACCTTTTAGGAGTAGAGGTAATGTAGTTTTTCTCGGCGATTTCCTATCTCTGGCTGGGCTGCATCAGTTTAGTTCGATCTCCAACAAGAAACAAGTCTCGTTCAGTGATTTCCTGTCTTGGGTTGGGCTGCATCTGTTCAGTTCGATCTCCAGCAAGACACATGTCTCGTCACATGGCAGATGCATCTGTCCAGCCAAGACTTTCTCGGTTCAGTCCGATATTTTGGTTGAGTTCTTGCGTGTGCTAGTTATCCTGATGTATCGGCTCTATCTAAGGCTGCATTTCTTCAATCTCTTAGTTAGATCCGATATGTCAATTACGTGTGTGCCAGATCTGTTGGCAAGATAGACTCTTCTTGTTGCCTTTGACCTCGTACTGTCTCGGTTCAGTCTGATCTTCTAGGTTGATTGTTAGTAAGATAGATTCTATCAAGTCGGCGGGTTCGATCCATTGTTTCATCGGAGTTCTAGCCGATGAGGTATCATGGTTACGAGAGCATCATCGTGATTCTAGCCATTGAGTCATCCTAATTCCTAGCGTGCATCGATTGGTGGCAAGAATTGGCATCGGCTTATCGGCCGATTGGTTCCATAAAATATTCTATCTCTTTATTTTTACTATGCGATGGATGCTTTTTAGGAGTTCAGCCGATATGCTATTTCTCGCGCTTATATGTATCGGATGTGCAGCCGATACGGTGTTATCGGCTGATGATATCATCGGCCCATCAGCTGATGTGCTCACACGATCAATATTTTCAATCTTGTCAATTGCAGGATCAAATTGACTGGCACGCCCATGAACCACCTCCGGGTTATTTAGGACCTACACTAGAGCTAAGCAGACTCTCCCAGGCCTTCGAGCGAGGAGACGCAGAGATCCACGTGCGATTTTTGTGTCAACACATCTCTACGACGGTATCAGTCATGTATTCCGTGACCCAATCCACCTTTTGAGTGGTGAAGGGGTCAAGGACCTGACATGGAGACCGTGCTGGTGCTAGCGTGGAGTCAAAGGGAACCAACCTTCTAGTCGAGTTGACAATTAATGTGGTGTCACCCAAGACGAACGTCGTCCCCAGCTTGGCGGAGAGACAATGCGGTGATGCCATCAGATCCTGGTGAAAGTCACCGCGATCCTCTACCTGGCGTGCTAACTATCGGTGAATCACCGAGCAATCCACTCAAGGGGGTACCCGAGATGATGATTAGATGCGTAAGGGAAGTAAAGCGCCTTCGAACCTAATGGTCGACTCTATTAAACAAGAGCCAAGATTTATATAGGTTCAGGCCTCTCGAAGGATAATAGTCCTATGTCTAGTGTTTTAATATATTATACTGTGTCTAAGCTTACAAAGCAATGTGTTCTAAAGCTATCAACCTAAGCAATTGAGATTGGAAGTCTCTAGGGGTGCCTCACCCTCTTTATATAGTCAAGGAGCGAGCCCGATGTCCCAGGACTCTATCCCAAGTCGGTCTCTATGATATCTAAGATTACATACCAAACTCGGGTGTGAATTCCTTAATTATAAGTATTCTGGGATAAACATATCTCTTAATGCTGGATCTAGGATTTAGTTCCCTAGCAAGGATTTATCCTTCCTTATCGAGGTCGAACCCTTTCATGGGCCATACTAGACTCCAATGCTAGACTTGGTCTGCCCTTGGTCCAGGCTGATAAGCCTATCACAGGGTACCCGGGGGTCATATCCCCGACAATGTTCTACGCCTAACTAGTTTTTGCAAGGTATAATATCAATGGTATGGTCTCGGTGTCATGTAATGATATGTTTGTAATGATTGTGTGGCCTGTGTGTCACAAATTATCACAACTGGTTTGAGGTTATTCTATGATTGTACAACGACCTGTGTGTCAACTGTGATGCTTGAAACCTCATGTAATTTACTTAACAGCTATTAGATGTAGTCACTTAGGATGTATTTGGATGTCTAGATCTGGACCGCTAGATCCTAGCTTCACCGTATATTTTGAAAAATACTTGTGTTTGGTTGAACGACTTCATTGTAGTACGTTGGTTTCGTCGGTACTGCTATACGGTTCCATCCGGGGTCCCTAGAGCAGCCCAAATCATCGTTCTCCACAGATCTAGGACCGAGGGAGTGGGAGGGAGGGACGCTAGGATTACCTATTGCATAGGTGAGCCTCCTCTGTCACCGCCGCCACCCTATGCCCCCCGTCGCTCCCTATGTGGGCCCCCACCGCCTTCCCACACCGTGGTCCCATGCTCTTGCCTGCGCCCCCTACCCAAGCCTCGGCCCCACGCTGCCTCCCGCGTCGTGACCTTGCCGCTCCCCGTGCTGCCTCCTCGTGTTGTGGCCCCGTGTCGCCTCCACGTTGAGGCCTCATGCCGCCTTCCCATCATGTTAGCATTATGCCGTAGAGTCAACATAGAGATGTTGTACGAGGCATACTATGTTTATAAAATATTATACTGTTTCTTGAAGTAGACTTTGTCATTATGAATCAACAAGTACGTAACTTGTTCATGAGACTCGTAATGTACCTATTTCTAAATGATCCCTGATCGGTTTTAAGTCGTATATGAAACAGATATGACTGATATCAGCATGTGTATTGATTGATGATCATGCATCATGGATCATGGGTATGGAGATACTAACTCAATAATATGAACGTATGTTGGAGAACATATATTGGATATACCCACTATGAGATACTATTGAGATTTGATATGTCATTAGTAAGTCTCAGTAGTATTTATGTGAAGTCTTAGACCTAAGATCGTCATGGTTCCCAACATGCGTAGTAGTTTACTTTTGGACTACCAAACACTATTCTATAACTGGGTAGTTATAAAACTAGTCATCAGGTCTGGTATGAAACATGTAGCGGGATGTGAGTGATCAAGATGGAATTTGCCCCTCCTTATGGGAGAGATATCTATGGGCCCCTTGATGTAATGGATTATGGAAGTGCATGCCATGCCAACTTGATTAAGGAGTTAATCATAGTTATAATCCAATAGAAAGATCGAGAGAGAGATTGAGCTATTGATAGGATGACATAAGTCTCACCTTGTGCTTTGTGCTCAATAAATATCATGAGGCAAAGGAACATGTACATGAGAATATTATAAGGTTCAGCTAATATGATCTTTACTATACTTGGGTTAATATGCTTTGCTAGAGGCCGCTATTAATAGAGTATTGGAAAAAAGTTTCTATATGTTAACCAAGCTATACGTGAACCTACATGGTCACACACTTAACGGGTTGGAACACTAGATTCGAATAGGATTCGAATTGGGCTCAGTTTGGATAGAGATCTGAACAGATCAAATGGAGATCTGAGTAGAGTCCTGGTTAGGTCTAAAAGGGCCCAAGCTAGGACATCTATATATATGAGGGTGTAGGGCGCAGGGAAGCAATGCTTTTTGCTTTTTGCTAGTTCTCATGTTGATGTGTTTCTCATGCTAAGTTGTTAGCCACTAAGTGCAAACCATAGCCGCCACCCCTCGAGCCCGACCACCTCATCGATCATCCGAGTGATAGTACACTATCGACCGGTATTTCACCCCTGGATGTGTGGATACCAGTAGAGGCGTTGCCTTACTGCTTCACTGATTGGCATCGGCTTCGCTGATTGGATCAGCAGCGTAGTCGGCTTGAAGGACAAGAGGTCGGGAGAAGTCCTCGGGAGTTCTCGACCACATTGATCGGCTGGTTCCTGACCAGGCGATCGGTTTCCTGACCACTTCGACACACGCGTGTTGGATTGGCTCCAGTGTTCGCCTAAACGGGCTAAACGGCCGTGTACACAGCGTGTAAATGGTAAACGGGAGCCTACCGCACAGTTTTGTCCCTAAACGGTGATTAAACGGTCCTGCCGTGTAAATGGTCAAACACGGTCAAACACTAATTAAACGGGCTAAACGGAACGGCAATTAAACGGGTCTACACAGCGAATAGAGCGAATAACCTCATGTTTACGCGATAGATAACGCGGGAAATCAAAAAAATTCAGCTCTCAGCGTGCGGGACAACAACTTTCTTCTGTCTGCACTCTGTCCGTGACTCGTTCAAAGTCTCAAACAACACTACAGCCCATGACTCACTCAGCACAAAACAGTACTACAGCCAGTTACTGCCTCTTAGAAGCCCTAGCTGCCGCTGCCGCTAGGCCAAGCAGTAGTCATCGCATCCAAGCCAAGCAGCAGTAGCAGTCACTAGGCCAAGCAACAGCAGCCACCGCCAGGCCGGCGCCGCTAGGCCGAGCTGCCGCTAGGGCTACCGGGTCAAGCCACTGCCGGGGCTGCTAGAGGCCGCCGGGCCGAGCCACTGTCGGGGACACTAGGGCCACCCCCTCAAGCTCCAGATCTATCTAGAACTCTACACTCTCCACTGTCCAAAACTCTAGATCTGCACTCCACTAGTACTCCAATAATCCACTGCCTATTATTTCTGTAAATATGAGATGTTCTTGCAATCTTGCATTATGTTCTTCTTGATACAATGCAATGAAAAGAGTACCTAAATATGTTAAAATTTAATTCTGTTATAATGGTGGCGAATGAGAGCGTCATGTGGTATTTGGCTAGGGCTTCTGGGCTGTGTAAGCTGCTTAGTGCTTAGTAGGGGGTTGCTTCTGGGCTGTTTGATTGATGGTTGCTACTATAGTCCATATTTGAATTCTTGCTAAATAGTATATAACTATATACTAACATCTGCCATTTTCTTTTATAGGTACCCATACATAATACAAATTGAGATGACATTGATTCATTCAACTTCATAACTTCAGTTAATATTATAAAAGGTATGTAAATCTCATTCACTTGAAAATTTTGTTACACCACATCAATATAGTTGTGTAGAATAGTCCATATATATGTGAAAAATTTGTTATTGCTATGCTATAGTACACAAACTGTTTAATCAGTGTACACGCCGTATAACTCCGTGTACACAGTCTAAATGCTAAACGGTGGGTGGCCGACCGTGTACCATTGACAGTTTAGGTGAACATTAATCGGCTCGCTACTCTAACATCTCTTCCGCTGCACTGTGTGCTTGAGGTAACGATCTATGGTCCATCTCTAGCAAGTTTTTTTAGTGTGCACAGTATAAATTTTTTATTTTCAGCTAGAGTAGCCTCCGTATTCTCCAACACGCCAGCCCCCATCACCTCCCCACTCTCTTCTCCTCTGCCTCTTCTCCCTTTCTTGTCATGCTCGAGCTACAAAATCATGCCCTTTTTTCTCTCTTTTGGTTTTGATTATCGTCCAATTAATTCACTAATTAACAAAAATGAAAATAGAGACGGTGAAATTTTATGAAAATAGAAATAGCGATGGTTTGCTTTCGATGGATGAAAATAAAAAATATGTGTAGAGGGGTAACCACACCACCTCTCACATTTAGAGTCATCATATCCTATTAAAACAATTAACCAAATACCTTCACAGCCCACTATATCCACTCATACAGCCTCATATACAGTCTACCAAATACATATTTATTTAGCCTGTATCTATAGAGATATCAAACCAAATACTCTTCTTTTTTAAAATATGACTTCGCTCATTCAGTTTTCTCTCATTCAGAATATACGATCCCACCACCTAAAAGCAACTAAACGCAACTAAACACACCCTTAGTATCTTTCCATGAAAGCTTCAAGCATGATAGCGATAGTGATCACCACAAGATAGGAGGCATGGTGCTAGAAATTATAGTGGAACCATGGCGATGGAGACCACTATTATGGATAAGATTCCCTTCATATAAGGGAGGTGAGGGACCGCTCCAGAGGCATCTTGCCTTGACATCCACTCTTACGTTGAGCCTTACACCAAATTCTTAGCAATCAAGCTTTAGATCTAATATAATCTACTACACATGATGTAGGGTTGTTATCTCCCGAGAGTTCTGAACCTGTCTAAAATATATAACTCTGTTATGAGTCAACCATCTAACTTAGAATCCAACCTTATCCCTACCACACAGATAACCACCATAGATATCTCTATCGGTGGATTGCTCGGTAAAACACCAACATGTCTGATCAAGGTGGTAGTGTAGGCCTAGATGGTAGATGACAGGGATCAGCAACAGGCCAAGACAGTGGAAATTTTTTCTTGTGAGTGGGTTTTAAAATCTTTACCATAAGGATTACATAGATTAGCGTTATGTGGAGACTCTAATAATTTGTTGGGGGAGGGCGTGGGGCGGTGGATGACACAACTAATGAACAATGCGCAGACCTTAGTGGACGATGGAAATGGTGGAAAAAAAGTACTAAACCAAGAGACTATCATATTATCATAAATTCGACGTGACACCTAACATCCTCATTGTTACAGTTAACCCCACTGAATTTTTTTCCGGGACGGAGGCGTCCAGCTCGCGGGCGTCGTGCAACCTGCAGATCTGACAGGTGAGCCCGAGCACGTTCTGTTCTCTCTCCAGTCGAACCGGGCACGATTACGGTTGCTGGGTTCCGATGAGAGCTGAACGGCTCAGTGATCCACCCCGCAGGGCCACACAAACGACGGACGGTCGTGGTGCACGCCCCCGCTCTCTATCTTCACCAGTGCCACGTGGCCTCACCGCGTCGCACGACTTATCTGGTCCCGTCTTTCGTTGCAGCCGCAGCAGCTAGCTTGCCTGGCAAAGTAAAATCGTACGAGAGAAGCAGCGAGCTAGCTAAGCTCAGCTGCCGCCTGCCTCTCTCCCGGCCCCTCTCGTCCGTCGTCACGCCGGTGAGTTAGCTAGGCCCGCGATGGAGACGGTGGCCGCGGCCGGCTACGCCCGCGG
>KE371271.1:27481-39953 GCA_000418225.1 Zizania latifolia
CAGTTGCCGTGCCAAAGTTATGGTCGATTGAATTTAGCCTATTTGTATTAGTATGAAACTGAATCTAGAATGTGTTAAATTTGCTTTTCTGTTTATCTTTATCCTAATATGACATGAGAAACTTGGATGGAGAATTTAGAAAATACTGTCTTGGTCCTCAATCAATTTCATTGATGTTTCATGCATTCTGTACGAACACAACCATTCGTTTAATCCACACAAGCACTTCGGAAAACGAGAATAACACTAATTCATGGTGCAATATTCTTTGTTCAAATATATAAAGTTTAAACAAATATAGAAAGCATGCACATTTGGTTGTTTGATATATAGGATATGCATGGTCAATCCAAGCTGCTGATGTCCTCATCTCCGGCCAACCTTTCCTAATTGTACACGGCTATAGTTTATATATTTGAATGGATTCCATCCATAAGAAACTGATTCTATCTTTAACACTTCAAATATAGTGTTCACTGGTTGTAGGCTTCAAAGCAAACTGTTTTTTCAGATAGTTGTGTTGAACTCTTTGAAAGAGGAGAGGAGTTTGTTGAGTTGAGCTGTATTTTTTTCAGCCTATACATTGTTACAATTTTGTAGTTATGCTGTAGCTAATTCCTTGCTCTGATAGTTTGATAGATCGACATGGGTTCGGCAGCAAACGAAGGGAACTCATACATATAATCCTAGAATCCATCAAAATGGAATGTTTTTAAGGTAAACTAGCAGGAGAGTCTAGTATTGAGATTTTATATATTAAAAAACAAACCAAAAGCTGGTCGGAGCCAAACAAAACAGAGGGAGGAGTAGGGAGCATACAGAGGGGAGTTACAGAGAGCGCAGCCAAGCTGCAATCGAGTCTTTGACTACTACAGGGAATCTATGAGTCAAAATGGAACGTTGACCTTAACAATCTTGCCAAGGATAACTCAGAGAAGAATTGTCATTTTTGTGATTTTTTCCTTTCAGGTTCTTTTATGCTTCAAGTGCTTGTATCTACCCTGAATTTAAGCAGTCGGACACTGTAGTTAGCATGAAGGAGTCAGATGCTTGGCCTGCAGAGGTTTCTACTTTCTAAACATTCACACTGATATATGCTTCGTTGCGAATTGAGGTGCTAGTTATTATTATAAAACAGCACTGATGCCTATGGCTTGGAAAAACTTGCTACTGAGGAACTGTGCAAGCACTACACAAAGGATTTTGGCATTGAGTGCCGGGTTGGTCACTTTCATAATATCTATGGTCCTTTCGGAACATGGAAGGGTAAGCTATATAGCTGGTAACTGGTAATATTTAGATGTTGTTGATGTTGAAATTTTATAATTAACTGGCTCTACAGGTGGAAAGGAGGGAAAAGGCACCTGCTGCTTTCTGCAGAAAAGCTCTAACCGCCAC
The DNA here is from genome assembly GCA_000418225.1 of Zizania latifolia. Lineage (NCBI taxonomy): Eukaryota > Viridiplantae > Streptophyta > Magnoliopsida > Poales > Poaceae > Zizania > Zizania latifolia. Next base: position 28,880 of record KE371271.1, read on the forward strand.
TGACCGTTTTGAGATGTGGGGAGATGGTCTGCAGACTAGATCCTTTACGTTTATTGATGAATGTGTGGAGGGTGTTCTCAGGTAAACATTTTTCCATCTTACTTCTTCTATGCATAATCCAGTTATTCAGCATTTTGATATCTTTGTTTAACATCAAGTAAATTTTTCCATTGATCTGCTTTTGCTAGTGTGGTCACTTCGTGTTCAGATTATAATTGAAAGTTCTACTTGTTTAGTTCCAAGAGAAGTGTCAGCTTTCTTTAATGTTAAACTTCTCAAATTCTTCTAAATGTTATTGGAATACTTATTTGATGAACATAATTTGAGTTTGAGAAACACCACTCTTTTGAATAGTTTTGTTAATTTACCACTTGTCCAACAAGCAATTTATTGGATGAGAAACTGAGCTTATTGGTCCCAGTAACATACATAGGACCAACAGTCAGCAGATTGGGAGCACAGTGGTTTGTTCATCAATCACTCCTCTTTGTTATTTTGTTGCTTATGAGTTATGCCACCATATGAGCCTGGATTTTATGTCATACCAATAATAAGTAATAACAGTGTAATCTGCCAAAATGGTGCCTCGCTGATTGTATCCTTTAACATAGTTTGTCTTAGAAAAAGAGATATACTTACAAAAATAATTGAGAAAATAAGCAAATTCTTTTTACTCTTCAGCCTTGAATAAGCAAATCCTTGGCACCATCTGTCTGCTTCAAGGATCTTCCAAGGCTCGTGAAGTCGGTACCATCATCACCTTTGTCTTACTTGAACAATTGAACATTGGAGCTTGGAGTTAAATAATAGCACAAAACTCTATGTGATCGATAATGACATACCGGTTTGTCTAATGTTACATTGCCAAATGCCTTCAGGTTGACAAAGTCTGATTTCCGTGAGCCTGTAAACATTGGAAGCGATGAAACGGTCAGCATGAACGAGATGGCTGAGATAGTCCTCAGCTTTGAGAACAAGCAGCTGCCCATCCACCACATCCCTGGCCCAGATTGGCTGACAACACGCTCATCAAGGAGAAGCTTGGCTGGGCTCCAACCATGAGGTTGAAGGTACTACTCTCCCTGATTTTCTGGCAACCATCTCTCTATCAGTTCATCCCCAAATTCATGCTTGTCGATCACAAGTCAGAAACTGATCAAATGCTTGCGCTCAGGATGGTCTGAGGATCACATACTTCTGGATCAAGGAGCAGCTCGAGAAGGAGAAGGCCGAGGGTGTCGACTTGTCGGCCTATGGGTCATCCAAGGTCGTGCAGACGCAGGCACCGGTGCAGCTTGGCTCACTCCGTGCTGCCGATGGCAAGGAGTGAGCTCTCACCTTGGGCAGGCAGCAGACATCGGCTTGATGTGCTGCTGTTGGTTTCAGAATTCAGATGCCATGATGGCTGCCAGCTACCTCCATCTATACCATTTCTTGATTCGGATTTGGATTTTACTTGCCTGAGAGCTGAGTTATACAAGTATGCATTTTTACTGCTTCAGTGTTATAAACGAGAGCAAAGTACTGCTTAATACAAAAGAGGATGTTGATGTTATATAGCATTATTACAAGGGAATCATGTATGCAAACAGTTGTCGTTCTAGCTTAACGAGAACAACGGATTTGTAAGATTGATCAAAGAATGCAAAATACTCTGAATCAATATGGATTTGGCCGTGTCCTCAGATGTATCATTCTCCATTTATGATGATTCACCCCTTCCTCATCTATATATGTTTCTTATGATGATATGCCGATGAAGCGTCAATTCACTACCACCTAGCTGCTTTCAGTCTCTGTTTGCATTAATTGACTCACTAAAGCTTCAACTTATACCCCAACAATCATTTTTTTTTCTGGTAAAAATGAAACTTTATCTCCTTTCTTTAATCAATGACCATCTGTAGCCTTTATTTGAGATGGCAATGTAGACAATTATGTTGCAATAGGATAGGAAGTAAACTACAAAGGAAAGCAATAAAAGACAATTATGTGAAAGGGAAAGATCGAAAGTAAAACAACTGGCACTCCGTGCTAAAGAGTGAGAAGCTAATATAGATCAAATATTTGATGACTACAGAATTATAGCAATATATATCCGACAAATTGGCCAATACTTTATTCTCCGTTGGGCTGCCTCAATTTTGATGATAAAGAGCCAAATATAGATTACATATTTGATAACTAATCCCAATCGAACCAACTGTCAATCAAGGCTGCGATCGGCTTAACCGCTTAAGGTAAAAGTGAGGAATAATTTTTGATAACTAGAAAAGTACAGCAATATCCGTCGAATTGGCCAATGCTTTCTTCTCCGTTGGGGTGGAATAATTTTGCCGATGAAGAGTAAGCCGATGGACATGTGGACAAACCTCGATTGAACCAACTCCCAATTAAAGCTATGATCAGCTTAAGGTAAAACCAACTCAGAGTATACAAGAGGCAATCAACGAAAATCAGTAGGGAGCTTGAAAACTTGATGTGTCAACGCGACCTATAGTTCAGTCCATTTTTTACCTGTACTGTGAATTGGAAGGCAAAGTTTTTTACTATCATATTAGCTACAGCAGATAAACTCTGTACCAAGTAGTAACAGTTAATTCGAAGAGAGAAAAGTGCACGGACAAAGAAACTGAAAAACTGACCAAAAGTAGCATGTCCATAATTCGTAGCTCCAATACATTTTATGTAGAACGTCTAAACAAAACAAGTTCGCTGTATTATACATATAGTTCTTCAAATTCGATAGGATTGTCCATACTATTACAAAAATAAACAACATCGATGATACCAAATATGATGGAAGCCTGGAAGGACAAGGGAGGCAGGAACAATAGCAGCATACATGGGAAGGAAAGAGAAGAAATGTCAAAAGCGGGCTGCACGCTGGAGAAGGCATTCTATGTAGAATGTCTAACATTATTCATGTTTCTTCTTCTGCTGCTGTTGCTGCTGTTTAATTACAGGCAGAAAGAAAAGTTTGCATGTTATGATCAAAGTTGAAGAATGTTATGAACATGTTGCTCAATGTGCACCTTTGCTACGTGTACCTGCATGCATGAACAGGCGAGGGAAGAGAATTGGTTCAAGATTGGTAGTCCTATTTGGCTGTATCATTGTCCGGCTGGAACAGGCAAATTAAAGAAATCAACAGCTAGTAATTTAAGCCAGGTGATCCATTACGCAGCCAGGAATGATTGCATTACCTTTTCCTCTGTAGCTAAAATCTTAGTCTCTTTGTCCTCATTGTCCGGCTGAAACAGGCAACAAACCGGTAGGCACTGATTAATTACGCACTGAAATTGACAGAGTTATATAAACTAATCAACTGATTAATCATGCCATGCCCATACCTTTCCAAGTCGGAAAATGCGAATGGAAGGACGGTTGGGGTGAGCATCAATGTCACGCCTCCACGCCGCCACCACTTCCTCCACCTGCCTGGCCGTCGCACCCTCACAGGAGCCAAATATCAACAGAATTAAGCAGAGGGAGGTTGCCCAAGCCAATGTCACTGACGGCACCATACATGGAAGCCCACAGACACAACAAACATGTGCTGACCATCGGCATCGCCCCCTGTCGAAACGTGATCGCCATGTTACTGACCTTTAACCATTCCAGGTTTGGAAACAGTCCGCCTCCATCTATCGTCCACAAATATCTTCCCTTGATATCTAGGCTAAGGCTGCACAGTGCTGGCAGCCTCGCAAGCATGTCCAGGTCCTGTGCTTCTATGCTGTCCACTGCAATGGACAGGTAAGAGAGGTGCGGGACGCATATGGAGTTCAGCCAAGCCGGCAGCTGAGGCAGCATGATGCCACCAAGAATAAACCTGCAGAGCTGCCGCGGGGGCTCCCAGCCTTCCCAGCAGCTCGTCATGGGCCCAAGCAGGCAGATATCCACCGTGTCGATTCTGCGCAAGCCGCTCAGAGACTGCACTAGAGCCTTCACTGACCCCTCATCAATCTTTATACCTAAATCAATAATTAGCTTCCTCAATGTCGTCAGCTTGCCTACCTCCACAATGAATTTTGGGAAGGTGTCCACGCATACACTCTTACATTCGATGATGCTCAGGCACATCAACTTGCTTAGTTCACCAATGGTCGTCGGCAGTGCCTCCAAGCCAGCGTCCATGATCTCTAGAACATGAAGGTTCACTAGATGTCATATTTCCCTTGGGAGCTTAGCAACAGGTGTGCCATTCAGTCGTAGGTACCTCAACTACGTAGCTCCCCGATATGGTTCAGGTCTAACAAGCCTCCCCTAACATGACATCATTCCAGCGCTAGCATGCGCAGAAGTTGGAAGCTCACAAGCGAGGGCATCATGCTAATATCACAATCAGTGGCAATGAATGATCTCAGATGTGTCATGTCAGCCACCATGTTATCATTTTCATCTTGATTTCTGTCATGCAATGCTATCCTATAGATAATACTTCTCTTCGAAGATGAGTTGCGCTCCTCATGTCCTCTGTCCAATATTTTTACAAAATTTTCTTCAGTTGCAAGCCTGAGGATGAGATCAAGTACCATGTCATGGACGCGGCAGCCATACACGGAAATCGTATTGTCCTCTGGCTGGATCATGCTTTTATTTATAAGCTCGGCAAAGTATCTCTCGCCAACCTCAAATAACCCCTTCCCTTGTTTCTTATGGACAAAGCCTTCGGCAATCCACTTCCATATCAAAGATTCCTTCTCTATCCAGCAATCTTCTGGATATATACTTAGATACAACAAATAAGTCTTTAAGTAGGAAGGAAAATCATAGTAGCTAAAAGACAGTATCTTTCTTGTGGTTTGAACTGCTTCATTTTGATCTTCAGGTCCAAAGCCAATAATGTTGTACACTTCGTACCAGTCCTCCATCGGTTTATCAACCAACAAACTAGCTATTGTAATTATAGCCAATGGCACACCACCACATTTTTTTAAGATCTTTTCAGTTGCCTCAACTGATTGGTTATCAGTTGGACCTTTGCAGTCAGCATCAAATATTCTGTTGTAGAATAACTTTTTTGAGTTATCTTGAGAAAGTGGCACCATGTTGTAAACATCACACTCTTCTTCGGTGACTTCTTTGACAACTTGAGAAATACGAGTTATTGTGATTACTCTACTCCCACAATTACTATCCACCAAAGCACAATTCTCTTTTTTATTCAATATTCATCGTCCCATTCAGATAGAAGCTAAGTGTTGAAACTAGCAAGATTTAATCTAATGACACACATAAGTTAGTATTATTAGATCTCTTATATCCTATATCAGTGTATGATATGTGACCTTTAGATCTAATTGTCATACATATGGAGGATGACAAAAGATCAAACAACAGTCTACTATATAATAGAACGAAGAGCAAAAATTCATTGAAACTATGGGTAGAAATCCAAAGTTTATAGTACAGCAGTTGGTGCATGAAATCCGAAACAGTACACAGAACAAGATTCTAAGTTCCACATTCTCACAAATTGGAGGCCCATAGAGTGATAAGGGTATATCAAAGTGTGATGTTCACGCTACAATAAAGACACAAAGTACATACAGAGCCATTTGGAATATAGAATTTTCATGTTACTTCTTCTGCTGCAGCTGTTTAATAACAGACGGAAATAAAAGTTTACATCGGCTGATTAAAGTTTTACTGGTCTTCTTTTTTCCCTGTTGTGTTGTAAAGCAGAGTAAATACCAGATGCAAAAGAGGATGGTAATGGTATATCATTACATTTACAGTGGATCTCTAATATAATATTGCGCAAGCTGTTAACCTTTTTATTTCCAAGATCAGGTTTCCCTGCTATATTATAAACAAGAATTTGTTTGCAGGGTGCTGATGCTGATATATAGAATCTAGTTCAAGACTTTCAGCTAGCTGTGTGGAACCTCACTAATCTGCGAAGAAATTAAACTCCATCATATCTCAAACAAAATAATTTCACGTTTCATGCAACCCTTAAATGAAGTGGGTGTTTTTGGAAAAAGTAGCATGGTGCAAAAATCACATTTGACAGACAAGTGTAGCACACAATATGCTCAGTATTCCTGTCAGGGGGTAATTTGGCCTTTAGCCTAGACTGGCTTTGAAAACACACTATATATCAATTCGATGTAGAATGTACTTCTTCCGCTATTAATTGCTGTTTAAATAATATCAAAGTTGAATAATGTTATGAAGATGTTGCATGATATGTGTAATTTAAACCAGATTATCATCCATTACCTGAAACAGGCAACAAAACAAACCGGTAGGCGAAAATGAATTATGCAATGCAGGATTGAATATGTATATGCTGAAACTGATTAACGTCCAAGCGGATGGAAGGACGGTTGGGGTGAGCATCCATCTGGCGCCTCAACGTCGCCTCTGCTCCATCCACCTGCCAGCTCGCAGCACCCTCACAATTGAGCTTAACATGGACGGAATTGAGCAGAGGGAGGTTCTCCAGGCCAACGTCACTGGCGGCACCATCCACGGATGCTCGTAGCGTAAATTGACATATCATGAGCATTGGCATAGCCCCCTGCACAAACTTGGGCTCTATGTTCCTCATCCTGCAGATTCTTAGGTTTGGAAACAGTCCGCCGCCATCGACGGTCCACGAAAATATCTCATTGCTGTATAGGAGAAGGATGCGTAGCGCCGGCAGCCTCGCAAGCATGTCTAGGTCCCGCGGACCAATGCTCTGCAGGCTTCCAAGTTCTAGGATGGAGAGGTGCGGGACGCAGAAGGAGTTCACCCATGCTGGCACCCGTGGCAATTCTTTGCCATATATACAGAACTGCCGGAGCTGCCGTGGGGGCTCCCAGCCTTCCCAGCAGCTCGTCATGGGCCCCAACACGATGATATCCAGGTTCTCAATTCTGTGCAAGCCTCTCAGAGACTCCACCAGAGTCTTCACTGACTCCTTGTCCAGAAAACGAATGATGAGCTTCCTCAACGCCGTTAGCTTGCCCAGCTCCACAATGTCAACGGTTCCCCGCCAGCCCAGACGCAGGTCTTGCAAGGACGTCAGTTTCTCAAGTACCCCCGAGGGAAATCTTGTGTCTACACTGACCCTTAGGCGCATCAGCTTTCTTAGCTCACCCACAATCGCCGGTAGTGCCAACAAGCCTGTGTCCTCCATGTCCAGTGTCTGCAGGTGCACGAGATCCCCTATTTTCTTTGGGAGCTCAGTAACATATGTACCCCTCAGTTCTAAGTATCTCAACTGACGTAGCTTCCCGATATGCTTCAGGTCTAATGACAAGCCCCCCTCAACATGGCATCGTTCCAGCGCTAGTACACGCAGAACCAGAAAACTCACAAGTGAGGGCATCATGATAATATTACACTTAATGGCATTGAATGACCTCAGTTGAGTCAGGTTGGCAGCCAAGCTATGGTTCTGATCTTGGTTCCTCCTCTCATGAAGTGCTATCCTGCGAACAGCACTTCTCCGCAAAACCGAGTTGTGCTCCTCATGCACTCTGTCTAATATTTTTACAAAGTTTTCTTCTGTTGACAAGTTGCAGATAAGGTCCAGCACCATACCTTGGATGTGGCAACCACTCACAATACCATTGTCATCGTCAACATCTGTTGTTGGTTGGATCATATTTTTACTTATAAGCTCGGTGAAATACATGTCACCAATCTCAAACAACTCCTTCCCTTGTTTCTCATGGACAAAGCCTTTGGCTATCCACTTCCATATCAAATATTCCTTCTCTATCCAGTAATCTTTCGGATATATGCTTAGATACAACATACATGTCTTTAGGTATGAAGGTAGATCATCGTAGCTAAAAGACAATATCTTTCTCGTGTTCTAAACTACTTCATTTGGATCTTCAGGTCCAAAGCCAATAGCATCGTACACTTGGGACCAGTCCTTTACCAGTTTATCAACAACAAACTAGCTATTGTAACTATAGCCAATGGCACACCACCACATTTCTTTAAGATCTTTTCGGTTGCCTCAACTAGTTGATTATTAGTAGGACCTTTGCAGTCAGCACCAAATATTTTATTGTAGAATAACTTTTTTGAGTTATCTTGAGAAAGTGGCAACATGTTATAAACATCACCAACTTCTTTAGTGACTTCTTCGGCAACTTGAGAAATACGAGTTGTTGTGATTACTCTACTCCCACAATGACTATCCACCAAAGCACATTTGATATATCCCCAAAATTCTGATGTCTCCCATACGTCATCAACAACAATCAAATACCTATCCACATAGAAATACAAGAGACATGGATCAGTGAAACAATCTAGACTATCTATGTAAAAACAGAAAACTGATGAGCATCAAGGATCCAAAGTGGCATAAGCAATCATCGACGGGCAGCTTGATGGAAGGATTAAACTCACTCGTGCAATCTCATTTTCAGTCTTGAATTGAATAGATGTGGGTGTCCAAATAATTATTTACATATACGATTGCCATTTTATTCTACATGCTTTTGTATCAGTCAACATTTTGAGTCAAATTGGTCCCTAGCACTGGTAACGAGTGGATTAATATAGTGATAATAAAAGGTGAAGATATTTAGTTATACAGCGATGAACACCAGGATTTCAAGCATTTTATATTTTTCTGGTGAAATGTGGAAATTTCTTTCTTTTTTGATTAACATGAGAGTTTATAAAGAATCCTCATCTAAAGAAACATAAGAAAGGACTAACATACCTCTAGTACATGTTTACTACTGCAATTAATTTGGTGGGTACTGCATACTACATGTACAGAGATCACGAATAGCAATTAATTGGGTGGGTACTGCATACATACCTCCTATTGTCAAGATATTGTTGGAGCTGGTCAACGAGTTCACTTTCACTTAGTGCTGCTGCATCCAGTCCCACATACTTCCTCTCAAGCTCAACCAAGATGTCCTTGAGAACTTTCTTGATATCAGGTTTTTGACCGATTGGAACAAAACTGGCACAATCAAATTGTACTTTAAGCATATCAAACACTACTTTAGCAAGAGTTGTCTTGCCCAATCCTCCAAATCCTACAATAGAGACAATCTTAAGTTTCTTGTATGCCTCATCCCTCACGGACAACATCTTGATTAGATCATCACTTGCTTCGTCAATGCCAATAAGCTTGGTAACATTCTCATATAAATTCAAGATGCGAGGGTCAACACTCGTCGGAATCTTAGCTATAACATTGTCAATCTTATACCTATCGCGTCGTTCCATCACCTCCTTTACTTGGCTCTTAACGTCTTTGATGTCATTGGCTATGTTGTGGCGAATCTTTAGCTTAGACAACGATGTGTGGCACTTATCAATTAACCACCTGAAGCTGTTTTTCTTAGTTGCCTCAAGGTCATCGACACGCAGCATGAAGGTGTCGATGTTGTCCTCGATGTTGTAGGAAAGTTCCCAGACGTCCCTAGCCCAGATCTTTGTTTGCTTGTCAAGCTGGTCTAGCGGTACATTTGAGATCTTCTCAAGGGCAGCTTGCATGGACTCGAGCTCATCCTTGAGGAACATAATTCCCTGCTTCACACTCTTTTGTAGGTCATATTCTTCCTTGAGCAGCTCACACAGCTTGGGGAGCAGTGTGCCCATTGCCCCTGTGGCAAACTCCATTTACGTTGATTCACACCTTCCTACTCTCTATTTCTAGCATAGAAGTCAGGTACTCTGGTATCTGCACAAACTAAACTGAGACAATGTCTGTATTCTTTTTGGTTTAAGACTCATAATGATAATTCAGGCTCCAAATGAATCACCCAGCTCTCATAATTCTGGTCTAAACTGTTGTTAAAAAAATATCTGGCCTAAACTACAGGTATCTGGTTTAACCAGACCTAATTAATTAATCATTTCAAGATTGAAATCGAACCTTTAATAATCATCTTCAGTGCAAAACAAAAGAAAATATTTCAGCCAGCACACCAAGCCAGGTACTCAGTTATCCACCCTAGTTAAAATGAGTCAATATCCATAAGTAACAATAGCATTTTTAGGACTAACAGTAATAATTCAGGCTTCAAATAAAACGCAACAGCTCTCATGATCACAACAAAGCCAGCCATGTTTTCTTGCAAATCTTCATTTTGTAGAAATGTTTCAGATATTCTAACAAATGCAAAAAATTAGAAGAAGAAATGGGTGATGTAAATGTAGGCATAATTTGCTCAGATCTGGTAGCTACCACCGAAAATCTAAAGATAATTTGGATGTTCTTGCAGACTCCTACAAACTGCACTTAACACAAAACTGTGAAGACTGAAGAGGAGTCTCCTTGAACTGAATACAACGTAACTGACCTTACAAAGTAGAGAGCCAAGTTCCTCTTCCTGCTACTCTTGGCTCAATAGGCTGCTGCTGGTGTGGGTAAATAGAGCTGAGCTTTATTCCCAAGAACGAACTCAGAAGATGTGGAGGGTAGAGGAGACGTGAGGAGGAAGCTTTCTTCCCAAGAAGTCACTCTGGAATAGACATAAGACTCTTCCAGGAAGCTGCCGGGGTTGACCACCAGTCAGCACGACGACGACGTCGCACCCAACTAATTTGGATGTTTGCATCGTAAGCTGATTCCTTATGTGAAAAGGAGGGCCCAAACAAGCGATCAACTGTGAGCAACTGCAGCAGCGTACTCAGCTGCAATTCTGGAGTACTTGACAGCAGAGGTTCTTGGGCTGGCTGGCAACGCGAGCGAAGATGTTAAGATGAAGTGGATTACACCCAAATTCATCAAGACATTCATCATATCCCCCACTCTTTCGTATCTGACAAAACATTTCAGGCCCCTGACTGAAAGTCTGAGACTAACTAGTAATCTTAAGGATCCGTTTGGGGCATGAGCCGGACTAGGATCCATGGGAAAAGGGCTGGGCGACATGACGGTGGCAACGGTGTGCTCAGATTGGGCCGAGGGGGACAATGGCGATGGATTGTGCAGCGGCGGACGGCGCTAGGGCACGGGTGAAGCGGACGAGAGGTTAGAGACAAACCTGACAGGTGGGGCCCACCTGTTAGTGGCACGCACATGGGAATGGGCCTGTGGAAGCGTTGGGCTACGGGGGCACAGGGGTGCGGGCGGCATAGACTACGT
>KE371272.1:30468-45373 GCA_000418225.1 Zizania latifolia
TGTCTAAAGGTGCAGAACTGTATGTATTGTCTTGTTTGTTCTTACCTGATTGTAGATGTTTCTCTGACTTGACTAGTTGAATGCATGAACTTTTTGAAAATCTAACTGGTTCCTCCAGTCCGTTGTTTGTTTATACACTGACGTGCTGCGTACAATGTTGCAAAATTTGTATACAACATAACAGCTTTCAATGGGCACACCATGAGTGGCTGGTTTGAAAATAAATGTCATAAAATGTACATCCTTTTTAATTGGTGAATCCTTTGGCTACCTGTGAATTTCAGGCTTTCTCATTGGATTTTAACTTGCGGGCACATCTAAAAACACATGCGTTGGAAAACTATCATCTATGCCCATTCCCAGCATGTGACAAAAAATTTACAAGTGACTCCAAATTAAAATCCCATGTCAAGGGACATGAAAAGGTATGTTGCTGTGATGCATTGACCTTCTTCTCTAGGTTGTGCTTGCTATTGCTGTTTTTTTCTGTAGATTTTACTATTTTCATGTGTAGCAACTGATTTGAAACCTCATTGTAGAACCATATCAGAAATAATTAAATTAAAACTGTCAAAGGATCTCTGAACTATTTCCTTGTAAACTTCTGCAGTGCTAAACTACCCTACCCCTAGTGTACTGTTTAAAATGCCTGCGTATTTTTCTTCTTACATTATATGTTGCAATCATACTATAGTTCCTTCTTATCTGTTTTCCTCATGGATGCCTTTTCCAGTTCTTTGTTATAAATGGAATTTCGAAGGTCTAAAGCTGATGATTACATTTATACTCCCTCTGGTCCTTATTACAAGTCTTTTGACTTTTTATAAGTTAAACTTCTCCAACTTTGATCAATTTTATAGAAAAATATACGAACAAACAACTATACCACCAAATTAGTTTCATTAAATCTACCATGAGTCATAAAATATGTCTTAATAGTGTATTTATTTGATACTGTAGACGCTAATATATTTTTCTTTAAACTTGGTCAAAGTTAGAGAAGTCTGACTTAAAAAAGTCAAATGACTTATAATATGAAACGGAGAGACGTTTTATTTCACTTCGTTTGTGAACACTACTACCTGCTATTGAATTCCATTAAGTGTTGTGCTGTGATATACGGACATGCACAATTACATACAAGGATATAGACACAAAACAGTTTGGCACAATCTAGTTTGCTGGGTGCCTGGGTTAATGGCTTACCGATTTACTGTAGTTATATGCAACTAGGCTGTCATTTGACTTTTGAGAACACCCATGGTGATGCAACACAAAAATTGCGGTAGTTGATATGATTTTTGTGTGGCCAATGATGCAGACTGGAACTCCAATTGCAGCGCAATACGTGCCACCATCAGATAAACCGCAGAGCAGCACAAAGCCTACAACACCAGCGCCCACAAGCTATACTGAACGCCCCTATGTCTGCCCCTATGATGGTTGTGGGAAAGCCTACATTCACAGTTATAAATTGAACCTTCATCTCAAAACGCAGCATCCTGAACACAGTCAAGAAGAGAATGGTAAGCACACTGTGCGTGCAGGTGAGCATGCTGTGAATGATCCCACCAATCAGTATAACTATGCAGACATTGGTGACCTTGCACCGAATCCAAAAAGGAGCAAGAAAAATCCATCACCCAAGATCCCTTCATCTAAAGTCTACAATGTCAAGATTCCCAGTGCCGATACCAGTGGTGTCAAGAATCAGTGGCCAGGTAAGTATGAAGATGACAGCGAAGAGACGGAGGAAGACCAAGGCAACAACATTGATGATGGCTGGAGATATGGTAACCAGAATGCTGATGACGATGAGGAAACAGAATACGAAGATTAACCAAGCAATGTTCTTTTCTCTTTTTACTAACATCCTGCTGCAATGTGTGCCTACTAGACCGTAGACGTGGTGGCCCTGGCCCACTACCTTTTAGCAATTTTTGTGAATGCTGAATCCTAGAAAACAGATTAGGAAGTGACGAGTATTTATTGAGAGTGGTAGATTCAGATGGTGCATGCATCATAACGACGATGTGGTTTGGTAATCTTGTTAACAGTCTGTGTATGCTATATATTCCCCTTTTGCCCTCGTGATGCTTGATCTTTCTACGTGATGATGACAACATCATGCTCTGTTCAATCACACCGAAAGCCCTGAAATGCGACAGGCGAAATAAGGTAGGGAGTAGTGACACCAATAATATGAGCTGCATGGACGAGTTGTTGCTGCCTTTTCTTCCCTGCTTTTACTTCTCTAGGTACATAGCTTTAAAATGAGAAACCAAAAAAAACCAGTTAACTTATTGAGAAACCAAAAATTAAAATTGAAGTGGAGATGCGGGGGATCGAACCCCGTGCCTCTCGCATGCAAAGCGAGCGCTCTACCATTTGAGCTACATCCCCATTATGGTATTTTCGTTCTAGATGGTTAATTAACTTAATGAAAATGTGTTGTTTTCATGAACAAATCATGCATTTTATTTTCTGAGTAAGAACCTGCTACTCACAGATTGCGGGTGACAGTAGGGTGCCACAGTCAAGATTGAACTCTATTTGCCATGTACCATGTTGTTGGCTTGTAGAGTTGTAGGTGTTCTGATCGGTTCTTATGCAGCGGACACAGATGTTGGCAGATCATGTAGCTCTGTGCAATCAGTTGTATTCAAATGAAATAGCGAATTCAAATAGTCCTTGTGGCCAATTGTGTATGTCAGATCACTTTCTGGATACATCATTCATTTGAACCCTTATGCTATTTAGTTATATAGTCAATTCATGTAGGGATAAATCGTTACATGCAATTACAATTTTAAAGAACTTAAAAATGCCACTATCAGTGAATCTGATAACCCCCGTCTACCAGTGACAATGACATATTTCTAAATGGTAAAAATTATAATTGTATATTTCTAACAAGCCCAATCATGTATAATGTATTATTTACCTTTATTTTAAACGGCCCCACCAGTTCTTTGTTGTGAAAAACTGTATATAGAGATGACATGCCTTTTATCCCTCGAAACACTGGTTGCCAATTGCACCACCTGATTTCCTTTTTGCTAAGTTCTGGTAGGCAAATTTGGTGCCAAAATCAAATTTCATCTCAAACGGAACAGACAGCCACAGCTCCACTTAGGTAACAAAACATAATCACTAGTACACAGAGATTAACTGTCATTCTTGTCATCAGGTTCCACAAGTTTGGTAAATTCAATTTGAAAACAAAATGTTGGGGGTCCTGGATCCCTACCCACAGAGATATGTTTTACTAATTCAGAACACTCATGTACTTTATTTACTGCAGCATGAAGCACCAAGAGGAGATTTCAGAGTTGAGGCAGAGAGACTCCAAGAAGTGTGCACATGCTGACTTCCATCAGTATCATATGGTTGGTCGGTCCATTGGCATCTTGATCGAGCGTAGATAATGCAAGAACCATCACCCAAATCCCCAAACTCACACAAAGTACCGGAGCTTGACAACAAAGGTGGTGGCGGCACAGACAAAACACAAAATCAGCAATAAAATGTGACGACACAAAAAGATTTACCTACCAGGATCACCACATGCCATGCCAAAGAGTTTTATCAGCGGATAGGAGAGGCCGAGCTGCTGCTGCTACGGCTGTAGCTAGAGACACTTCTTCCTCTAAGAGGTCTGCACCATTGAAAAGAAACCATATGATGCTTCAGCGCTTTGTTTGTATGATGCCTGCACATTTAAAGCTGAATGAAAAAGGGGAAGGAACATAGTACATATGGCTATTACCTTTTAGGACTGCGGCTTCTGAGTACCCTTGTTGGTCCCTGCACAAGGGAAAAATGTTTGTCTTGGCACAGCAAAAGGTTTTGTAACAAGAATAAATACAGACAAAAAGTTCATCTTTCTTTACTTCTTGCTTGAAAAATAATGGCATTAATAGTTATGATTTTACCCTTCTTAGAGGAGTGGGTGAACCAGAGTATGATGAGGATGACTGCCCACGGTGCACAGGAGGTCCTCGACCCCTGGTTCCATAAAGAGAGCTATTAACACAATCAAACAATTCTTTACACTATTGAGCAGATGAGCAGATACCACTGCAGTGACAATTATTGATGTAAGCTTCTATCTGGTAGAAGATGCATGGCCAGTAATTGAACATTGCAGGAGAAGGGGTCAACACCAACTTACCTGCGTGGAGAAATCGATTTGGATGGAAAGCGAATTGGTCGGCGAATGGGAGATCTACTGCGACGGCGAAGTGGCTGTGGTCTTCTGGGAGGACTCCACATCCTCCTTGGAGGAGTCCTGCAGAAATAAATGATGGTTAACGAAAGAACAATCTCAAGACTAGTTTACTAGGCAACAAAGGAGAAAGAGGCTCCAGGGGGATTTACAAGAGAACGAAATTCTACATGGAAAAGATAACCTGAAACCTTGAAGAAACTATTGATAAGGAAAAAAAGAAACAAAGTGAACATTCTTAGCATGCATCTTCACCAAATATACATGGTAATGCAAATGTTTGTCTTTTCCCTATTTAGCCATACTCCAGCTGGACTGGCTCTAGCTTCCAAAATGGAATCAGTAAAATAGTAAATGTATGAACAAGTAGTGCCACATGGCTTCTTCAGGAAAAGGTTCTTGTTAGAATCAAGTTGTATGCATATGCTGGAGCATCTCTTTCAGTGCTAATAAGGACAGAGAAAGAAAAAAACTTGCCTCAAAAACATAGCATAGAACTATATCAGATTTGCTACTCAATACTCTGATAGCCTGGTTCAAAATGTTCAAAAAAGTTAAGCAGAGCAATCATCCAAGAATACCCAGCAGACTTCAGCCTCTTGTGTGGAAAATAGTTGTGCAATTTAATATAGATATATGAAAAGCTTCACCTTCTCATAAATGCATAGTTCATATAATATGTGGACGAGAAAATAAAAAAGTTAACTTGACAAGCTTAAATAACTTACAACCTTCTACGTGGCAATGGAGAGCGTCTGCAGATTGGACCGCCCTGACCTCTTCTTGGTGACAGGCTGTTGTTATATGAAATTTTTCATCACTTTCCAATCACAATGTGACAATGCTGATAATAAAGTGAGAGCACATAGATGCATTACTCACCGCCTTGGTGATCTAAATCTTCGAGGGGGTGGAGAGGGCGAACGTCTTCTAATTGGGGATCCTGGTCTCCTACTAGGTGGTGTTCCCCCACGCCTTATTGGAGGATCTGTTCGGCGACGGATTGGAGGAGAATCAGGCATATGCTTAGGTGATTCAACTCTTTGACTTGGAGGGGATCGCCTTCCTGGAGATGGAATTTGCTTTCTTTGAGGAGGTGCTGCAGAGAGGAAAGAAATGAATTATGACCCAATAAAAATATAAAACCAGGTTATGTTCCAAAATCAGAGCAACAAGCAAGATGGGAAGGTTAGGCAATTTGCAAAGAACAAAATATTGATACTGATCCAGATAAAAAAGCAATCTGAAGGCCACAGCAGAAGGTACAAAAGCTTACATTCCCTGGGCCTCTTTTTGATGGCCTTTTCAGCACTAGGACCAACTTTATTATGATAAAGCACATCTCCTTTTGGCGAAGGGTGACGAGCCTTTGGAGAAGCAACAACTCTTTGCTGTGGTGCAAGTGCGAATCTGACTTTAACAACATTTCCATCAATCTGACCCTGTGAAGATTTTTTTAACTATGAGTTTTTATGCTATATTTTTTACTAAAATTCCAAATGAATGTTGCAGGACAGAATTCATACACCATCCAAGTAAAGAAGAGCCTTCTCTGCATCAGCTCTCTTCTTGAACTCGACATATCCATACCCACGGGGAAGATTGACCTGAATGACAGCAAATGAATAGAAAGATAAAACAACAGTGAGCTCCACATTGATTCATGCATTACCAAACCCATTTACTTACCACCCTATCCATCGGGAGCTCCACATTGACGACTTCACCGTAATTTTCTGGAAAATAACGGTGGTATGAGCAAAGAAGCTGCCATATTGGACACTGTTGATAGAAATTCCAACTCTATCTATCACAGACATAGAGAGGCACTGATCCTATTATGTGAAAACTGGAGCATTAACATATAACCCCAGCCTCAACTAAGGATTGGGAACATGAGGCATACAGAAGAAACAAACTTCATCTGCAAAGCAGTGAACTTTATAGGAAGGAAGAACGATTTTGGGTGGCCCAAGCAAGAAATGAAGAAATCTGACCAAAAATCTCCTTGAGATGATCCTCATTGACGTTCCTGGATAGATGGTCGACGTGGAGGACGGTCGACTCAGGGACCGGAGACGCTTTCCTGCAGCAGCAAAAATTAAGGTAAGGGTGCGCAACGTGCAACGAAGCCTCAAGATCTCTCTTTTGGGAGGGTTACGGTGCTATGCATACCTGGGAGGAGGAGGCGGCGGCGGCGGCGGCAGCGAAGGCAAAGGCGAAGGAGAGCGGCCCCTTCGCGCGGCAGATGAGCTGTGGGGAAAAGGAAAGGAACAGCAAAGGCAAGAAAAGAAGAGAAGATACGTTTAGGCGGAGATCGGCGGATGCAGAGGAGGTAATTAAGGCGACCGACAGGTTGCGGTGGCTCACCTGCGCGTGGGCTGGGGAGGGGAGCGGCTGCGGCTGCGCGACGGGGAGGACGAGAAGGAGGAGGCAGATGCGGAGCGCGAGTAAGAGCTGGAGGATGTGGAGGAGAACGACGGGGAGCGGCGGCGCGGCTTGGTGGCCATCGCCGGAGACGGAGACGACGTACATCCAGCAGCAGCAGCCGCAGGAAGGAAAAAATGTCTCCTTTTTCGTAATTCAGACATGGGTGAGTTGGACTTGGTTGGTGCTACGGGCCCATCTGATATCGTGGCTGTTCAAAAAGTGGGTGAATTTATCAAAGCAATCAATCCTTCCTAAACTTGATGCATCTTTCTTTCTTTTCTTAATTGGATCCATACTATTATAATTTTGGATTCGGAAACTATCATTATAATTTATATATTTTGATTCGTGTCATTATAATTATAAAGAAATTCAAAACATGTTATTATAATTTTAAAATTATAATAACACGAATTGGAATATGATTTGTCTAAAGTCACAAAACTGCAATGGCATCTGTCGAATTAAACCTTGTTTTTTTTTGGCACTTTGCGCTGCAAAATGCAATTTTGGTCAAAAGAAAATGCCACGCATGGTGCAGCTACAATCACCTGTGACGACGATTGTCACTGTTTTTTATTTATTGTTACTTCTTTTCTCGCATTATCCTCCATCTAACTTACATAAACCGCGTATACTTTTTTGCGAGGAGATTGCGTATGCATTTTGGACGAAAGATGCTACTGTACTCATCGAAATCTTGAGATTGACATCCATTCGAGAGTCCTCGTTCAAACCAGCCAAGTTTGCAATCGTACGGATATTTGCTTCAGTTAGAAATTTTTAGTATGATCTAGGTATCTAGCTGCCTGATCTAAGTAGCTAGTTGGTCTAAGTATTAGTTGATGAGAATTTTAAAAAACTGGTATTTTTTAATTTCTAGATTCTAATTTATTTTCAACTTCTAAGTCTATAATCTAACCGTTTGTTTCGACTTTATATTCTAAAAATAACTATAGCTACCAACGGCCGAAACAAATAGGCATAGAATGATACAGTGTTTGTATTCAGGTTTCTGACAACAGTTAAGCACATACATATACAAAGTAGTATCTTGTACTCCATCTAATCTGGTTAGCAATTACAATTACTAGTCGATAATTATTGCAGCATCCATAATGGTTTGATACCGGTAGGACAGAGGGTCAGTTTGTTTCTATCTTTGACCTCTCTGATCCGGTGTGAGCCCTCCTCCATTGCCACGAACCCTTGGCAATCGAATCACCTGAAGACATAATACTCCATTTGACGATTGATTGATTGATACAACACCCCAAAAGACAGAAAAAAAGGAAGATACTAGCGTTCAGAGAACAAACATAGAGAAACAGAACGGACAGCTCCCAAAAATTTAGCTAGGAGCAAAGGAAACTAGAATCTACTGCTAATTATGTAATAATCTGTAGTAAGACCTTCACTTTGGCGCCAGATTTGAATGCCATGAAATGACCGGTGGCAAGATCCTCTTGGGTGGAGTGAATGCTGCTGCTGCTGCTGCTGCACCTGTACTCCTGAAAGTGATGAAATAAAGCTCCATGATGCTCTGCAAAAGCTGAATTCAGAGTGGCAAGCAAGAAGAAGGTGCTTCCCAAATACTTAAGACAAACAAGGAAAGAAAATTTTTTAGCCACATAGAACAGCTTTATATATATGTATGCACTTTTTATGCATGGTCCTTGTGGACCTGTGGTGTCAGGATAGGGTTGCGGCTGTTTGGCCCGGATGGGATCAGCTCACCAGGGAACCATGGATTTATGTGATTATGGATATGGACGGGATCAGCTCATCGCCTATAAAATTTGGTTGCTTGATTGTTTACACGAGTAACTAGGTTTAGCCAGGCTTAACCGGTTAGCCCTGAGAAGGGCGAGCTAGGTGGCCACCCTAACCCCCCAAAAATCATGAGACCTCATCTAGATATGTACAATAGCTAGTATATAGAGACGTAGAGTTATAGAGAATAAAACGATGCAGCCAACTGTGAAAAGCACTAGGCAGACAAGTAGTGCAGCGCTACGTAGAGCCGTAGGGGCGCAACCGCCAACTATGCAGGACAACTGTGCAAGCTACAAGCATGCAGCGCTACGTGTGGTCGTAGGGGCACAAGGCAAGCAAAAGTAACCAAGCAGACAACGTAGGGTCGTAATCATCTAAGACAAGCAAGTAATCAACTAATCAAGGCAGCAATCGGAGGTATCGAGGTAGAAATTTTCAACCATAAGCATGCAAGCAATTAAATGAATATTATCAATTATTTTATTTTAGATGATCTATACAAGTAAAGTGTTTTTCTCTGTATTTTTATATGCTATCATTTTGTTTTTTAATATGTCATATCATATTTGTAATCAACATATAAATATTTTAAAGTTTATGTTTAATAGATCCTATTTTTAAATTTCACTCTAGCCACCGAAATGTATCTCAGGACCTACCCTAAGTCTGGCTCACTGGGTGCAAATAGAATTCCTCGGCGTAGCACCACAGAAAGAAAAAAAAATTCCGTTTCTCCCAGTCACACTCGTTGGATACAGGTAATTAACTAGCTAATGATATTGTTAGTATATGATTAGCGTGTGTTAAATAATAATAATGTATTTTAAATAATATTAAGAACTATAATATGAATTAGGAGCTATAACAAAATAGTTCCGCGTAATAAACACCATGATGATTCATTGTTTATCTATTTTATTCCATACAATGTATTCATATGTAAGCAACCAAATATCATCGACTAAATTAAATAAATACAAACTACCAAATTAACATACATTACATGTATCTAGGCTGTGACTGTGCCAAGTTACCCAGTGGGCTGCCAAGCTAAGTACGGCACTGGCTAGCTCTTAACTGAATGGATGTGCTTCTGTCCCTGCTGACTGCTATACATTCTGCTAGTGCCTGCATGTGAATTCAGATTGCACTTAATTAGACCCACAATCCCAATTAATACAACCATACACTGATGCTCTGCACGAGGGCTAAAAAGTCGTCAAAAACAGACAGCTCGTCTTCAACCATAGTTGTCGAAAGGAATGTTTTACTGTGCCAATCAACCATGATTAATAGTGCTCGGCACCTAGCCAAACTTGATCACATGGACAACAATGTGCATATGGTTGTCGGATCGTAATAAAGCTAAGGAATTTGTGCATGCCAGGACTACGATAACTAACACAAAAGACACCTCTTTTTTTTCCCTCTTTGAGGAGCAAAACTTTGACCACAACAATTAGCTAGACAGGCCATCGGACCAAACACCACATGTGTTCCACGATGTGTAAATAAACTGAAAATTAAGCTCGTTTTATCTCTGTATTGTTCTTAGCATCCATAAGCTAACTTTATCACATCACTGATATGCCATACATAAAATGTATATCTCTTCTTCTCTAATGTGGTAACATCAATGTGAACCCCAATTAGAAATAAAAAATATGTCTTCTTAAACTATTTCTTTTTCAATAATCGGAGCTAGAAAGAAACTACGTTCTTTTTCATGCATCGGTGCATGCGTGCGCTCCTTGCTAGCACGGCTCAAATACCACACCGGAGAGATGGTCTAAAACAGAATATGAGAGTTGAATAAAAAACAAAAATTTACAGACGGCATCCTCATATGCCTGATCTGAATTGTCCATGTAAAAAATCAAACGGTGTAAACATATACATATCACTAGACCAAACCAAAGGTTACGAGGCCAAATAGAGATAGCGGATCGGTTAGCCTTAATCATCAGCCTAAAAACCGTTGTTACTGGAGTTTTTGATAAGGCCCAAAAGCCCTACTACTAAAGAGAGAGAGAGAGAGAGAGAGAGAGAGAGAGAGAGTAGGGGAGAGGGAGAGATTGCAAGAAGGAAGGAAAGCTTTACGCTGTGCCTCCTCCTCCTCCTCCTCCTCCTCACATTGCTCCCGTCTTGTCGCCTCCTCGCTCGAGTGGGCTCCTGCACCAGACCAGAAGCTCCTCATCAGATTCGCTGCACGGTGAAGTTCCTTCCCGACCCGTTCCTGCTCTTGATCCCCTCTCGCTAGCAATAGCATTATTTACACCCTTTTCTTTCCTGCCGTTTCTTGCTAATAATCGACAGCGAGATCGGTCGATCCTTTCATGCCTGGGGCTTCCACTGCCAATTTCCCCCTCAATTCTGGGGTAAAGATCCTATTTCTTCTTCTTTTTGGTTAAAGATTCCCTTGCCCCCCTTCGAATTGCATGATGACAGGTCTCAACACCATACCATCCTACCCAGAGGGGTCTGCGGCCATACTTATGTGCAATGCTCTCCTGATTTTAACTGGTTAAGCTTGATCACTTAGAAAACCATTTTACTCTTTTGGTTTAGGGCGTAATCGAACAATGTTGCCTTGTTCAGTGCATATATCATCAACCGAGATAAAGATTACATCTTATGGTTGCACAATGATTTCTATACAGACGGGACTGACAAAAAAGACATTATAATGTGTTCCATATTTTTTCTGCCCTCATAATGTAACTTATGATCAAATTGGTTAGGTAATGCGGTAATGCCCCATTGCACTACTCATTAGGGAATTCACACCTAGTGGTTTCCCATCAACAATCTCATTTAAACAAGCAAATGAAAGTTCAATTAAGTACGGAAACTGGTTTCATCTACTGCTTCCATTAAAAGAAGAAAACACACCTCTCTTGGAAATGACTACTTATTCACTCCCTCAAACTGAAAAATCCATAAAAGAACATTGGTGCAACTACTAGTTCTTGTCCTTCACAAAAGAAAAGTAATGAAGAGCCTCTCTATCCTATAGCTGATGTGTGGTTTTTGTTGGGAAGTTACCTTGTCAAACCATGTTTCACAATCTGGATAATACATTATTTGATGATTGAAGCATGCTCTTTCTAGATAAAATGTTTTCTGAATATTGCCTCAAATTTTGATCCATGTATGCAAGGGGAGATTCAAGATTGATCTCCCTTTAAAGAATGATGATTTTTTTAAAATATTTTGCCTGTTGACTGATGAGTGATGACAGACTATAGCTACAGAAGCAGCAATTGCATAGAATGTGTATGTGCTTGTTTGCATATGAAATTTTGATAGAACAATATGACCACCCTCTGTAACAATATTGAAAGTCTCACTGCAACCTATCTTGAGCTGAGGACTTTGATGATAATTTGCCCTTGTTGTTGGCCAATTGGAATAGTTCAAAAATAATAGCAGTAATAACTAACCATCTTATTATCAGTTCTTCTGTTTACTTGTTTTATTGTGATAGGCAGATGCAGGAAGATTCTGATTGGCCAACCTTCGTGTCATCAACAACACCAGAAACAGAAAATGTTTCTTCCAGCTCCATGAGAAACACCACTAGGAATGATGTGGTTGTTCAGCGAGATTCAATCTTTTCATATATTCCATGTATGCATCCTGGTAGTTTGCAAAGCAATCTAGTTCCAGTCGAGGCTGTCTTTTATACATCACATTTATATTTTCTGGACAATTTCTGTCTTATTCTGCAGGGGATGGCATGAAATGTGAAAACAACACCAATTTTCTGTCTCATTCTGCAGGGGATTTGATGAAATGCGAAAAGGATAGTCATTTTCTGTCTCATGCAAACAGGGGCGCGTCACAGTTGGTATGAGTTTGCTCTTGATCAGTTATCCTTTTCTAGTACAATCTCTTCTTCTACAATGATGGGAATATTTGAAGGGACATATCTTGCTAACACATAAAGACTAGGGATGGGAGTGGATCACAGGGTCAATATATGGGTACCCATTGAGCTACTCTAGTCAACTAAATCAATTAAATACACAATATAAACTAGAAAATGTACCCATTTAGTTGATTTAAGTGAGTAAAGTAAGTTGTGAAAAGATCTTCCCTTGTAGCTGTAATCAATATATCATGGTGAAGAAAATTGTCATCCATGATCTATGTGTTAATAAAAGTATGTTTTAATATTGACATGCATTCGTAGATATCATGCCCTGGATGGGAACTTACAGCTTTTGTTCATCAAGTGACTCCTTTTTCTTTCCTTATGTTTTGAACAACTGCCTTCTCAGGATTATCAAGAACAGTCTTCAAAATCCAACTATGTTGCTGACCTTGGACCACATGGATATTCTGAGGAAGCAAGGAGATTATATCATAGTCTGCAGCCATACCTTTCTCCTTCAGCCTGTTCTTGGGAAAAATCTTCTGCATTGAAAGCAGCACCAAGTAATCCAGACACGTCAGGGCATCTAGTGGGGGAAATGAGAACCAAAACCAACATCCTCAGTGCAAGGTCAAATTGCATTTCATATCCTATTGCTGCCCCTCACATGGGAAGGTATTCAGATGCAGTTAAAGTTGACTGTAGCCCAGATGATTATTCTGAATGGTACAGAAGATCTAACCGATTCACTGCCTTCTCAAACCGCAATGTTCAATCTTTTGAACACCTTGAGGTATACCTGTTAATTGTTTTAATTGTAACAGAGTGGCAATTTCTGTATCTGACATAAGTAGAAAATAATGGACCTTTTGTATTTTTGGATTATTTGATTGTGACAATTTTTCATTTAAACAGATAGCAACTGGGGCCCATTACATGGATGAGATGACTCCGATTTCACGTCGATGGTGCTCTGATAATGGAGGCCCATCACTACCAAGAGGGCTGGAGTATGGTGATGAGATACCATCACTATCTTCTAAGAAGAGCAATGGTAATACAGACCCATCATATTCAAGACTATGGAATTGTGGTGAAACCTCATTACTCCGACAATGCTATGGTGATAAAATCCCATCGTTGTCTCACCATTGGTGCTACCGAGATAAGATCCCTTTGCATTCTGGTCAACGGTGCCATGATGCTGTGGCACATCCATTGGCAAGCTACCAGGGTGCTTCTCATGGGAATGGTCACTTGAGAGAGAATTTTTCCAGGGGTGATAGGAATGAGCAAGTCAAAGTTATCACAAGCAAACGTATTGTGACAAAACCTAGGGTGGCTAACAGAGTTGTAAGCAGGACTGATCACTATAGGATTAGTAGGGATAGCCCATGGAGAAATTCTGAGGATATAAGGGACCAAGTTCGTGGGCCCCGGGCAAATAAATTAAATAACAGTTTAACATCATCTACCAAGAATAGTATCATGAATCCTTTGGTATGCAGGGATCAAATTAACAGGCCAGAGTTCACAGTTCAGTATGAACATGCCAAGTTCTTTATGATAAAGTCTTATAGTGAAGATGATGTTCATAAAGGTATCAAATACAATGTTTGGGCAAGTACACCAAATGGTAACAATAAGCTGGATGCTGCTTTTCATGAAGCTCAGATTTTAATGAAGGAGGGCAAAAAGTGCCCTATCTTTCTATTTTTTTCGGTCAGTAAGGAAGAAATGCTCTTCTAATTATTATCCTTAAGAAAAATGCTCATAGCACCGAAAATTGTGCTGCAATATGTTGAAGATGATCAATTGCAGTTTATTGGGCTCTATTTAGTAAATTTAGATCATTGGCTCTTGTGTGAGGTGTATTCACTTTTCACTTATGGGCATTTTAGGATTTCAATTTTCATTGTGAATGAATATTCTTAAGAAAATTGTAGTGATTGATTGCCATGGATCCACCTTCAAGTGACAACCTGCTCCATGATTTTCCTTTTGACTTGTTAATTTTTTGATAATGCTTATGCTTTGAATTTTCTTAGAGCTTGTTTGGTTAGGGAGGGGTTAGACTCTGTTCCCCTTGTATTGGATCAGATTTCAGTACAATTTGCCTACTCATCCATATTCATTACCATCCGAAAAGCTGTTTTTACATGAAATATCGGTCACAAACTCACAATGTCCTGCCATTAGATTAAGTAGTGGTATTTGCTAAGATTCATTCATTGAGAGTAACCCTAAGGATGGCAGTATATATATACACACACTCCAACACCCCCCCGCAGTCTGAACTACCGGCGCAGCGGAGTTGCAAGACTGGAAGAACAAAGAAAGGTACATCGCTCACACAGGAGCCCCCCACAGACGCAACTAGCCACTGCTGATGTTGAGGCTGGAGCGAAACTCGGAGAAAGTAGACGACGGGAGACCCTTGGTGAAGATGTCCGCAAACTGGGAGGTGGTCGGGACATGGAGAACCCGAACAGCGCCGACGGCGACCCAGTCGCGGACGAAGTGTAGATCGATCTCCACATGCTTGGTCCGCTGGTGCTGAACTGGGTTGGTGGAGAGGTAGACGGCGCTGACGT
>KE371273.1:0-18680 GCA_000418225.1 Zizania latifolia
GGCTGACCGTAAGGCCCATTAGACCGAAATTATTTTAGGGTTTCTAGTTTTGTGATTTGTTAAAGGCTATCTAGAAATAAAATTTTGAATAAAAAATAATTATTTTTTTTTAAAAAAATCAACGACCAAGAGAGGCACAGAAGATAGAAACAAGTGATACCATGCACTTTTGTCACATAAAAGAACTACTTCATTCTTGCTTTATCCAGATTTATCTGTAGATCAATGAATAGACATATCTAGACACTATGTCTAAATTCACTGATCTACAGATAAAACTAGAATAATTTATAATGTAAAACGGAGAGAGTAGTAATAAGTAAAGTTGGAGGCTGAATTTGCTCCGCTCAAGTCAAATTATGCCTTCTACTTTGACTCGAGGAGCAATAGCCACATATGAGTTGCTGAAATACACGTTAGTAGTAGGGATCATCCGATATAAAATGAAAAAGTTTTTTATGCCCCTTATAATAACTTATTGGTATCTTATGATTAAAATAGAAGCAGATTTTGTCCTAAATGAAAAAATTATAGACAGCTTAAGTATTAATCATAATCAGCAATATAACTAATCATCAGAATCAATCATAATCCTTCTTATCAAATAGTCGAGATTATAACATAATCCTAATTATTTTAATCTGTCCCAAAGGACCTTATTCACACTTGGTGATGCCATCTTCAGATAGAAACAAGAGTGATAACTCATGCAAAATTATCTGTCCATTTTTCTACTTACAGAAGCATTGTTTTGAAATCACACATGTCACTGGCAATCAAACCAAGAAGGCAAGAACATAGATAATCAGGTGCCCACATGATTCCCCCAAGTGCCAGCATATGCTGCACAAGATTCCAAACACACCTGTCTCTATTATCTCCTTTTCCCCTCAACTGGTAATTTATTTTGAATTTTTTCTCACTGAAAAACCCATCATTTTTCTGCTATAAATGGCCCCCTCATCCAAGCTTCAATTCCCTTTCCCCTCTTCTCCTTCCCCCTTGTTAGGTTTCCTTCCACTGAGCTATGTGTTTTTGCTCTTTAGATTAGATCTTCACATCTTTCCTAGATAGTTGTTACTATTGTCTTGAGTATTGATTGCTTCATCTTGCCACCTTAGCTCAATCTTTCTCTGAAGCTCTAATCTTTATTTCTGAATCTTCAGTGATGAGAGGGAGGTTTTGCCAAAAAATCTCTCTAACCATCCATTTTCCAAGGGGAGGTTCTGCCAAAATCTTCTCTGCATAAATATATACTGTAGGAACCAGAATGAAGCTATACGAATTTGCTGGTGCTAAGTCTGAAGGTAGAAGAAGGTAAACAGAAAAATGTTTTGGTGCTGCGTTGTCACTCTGTATCTTCTTCTTATTATTTATTCTCAAACAGAAAGCATGCACATGCATACATTCATTCATGCATTCATGACCTGGTTTATTTAGCCACTAATTCCAGATCTAGCTATAATGCTCTACCGTTTGGCTCAACATGAACATAGCACGTTTCTAGCCATGCAACTAAATGCTCCAACATTTCAGAATTAACGTGGGCAACTTGATTAACACCAACAAATTACCCCCTTAATCATGGTGTCTAGACTTCACTTGCTTCATGCCCAATCTCTGGCGCAGCTCAAGAAACTTCACACGTCCAAGAGCCTTCATTAGTATGTCAGCAAGTTGATCCTCGGTAGCAACATGATCGATACCCAGCTCCCCTTTCTTAACACATTCACGGATATAGTGGTAGCGAGTATCGATATGCTTACTTCTGTCATGATGAACCAGATTTCTGTACAGCGCTATTGCCGACTTGTTATCCACTA
The DNA here is from genome assembly GCA_000418225.1 of Zizania latifolia. NCBI lineage: Eukaryota > Viridiplantae > Streptophyta > Magnoliopsida > Poales > Poaceae > Zizania > Zizania latifolia. The sequence continues at coordinate 1,824 of KE371273.1, forward strand.
GAAGCTTGAACTTCTATGGCTCATGCCCTCGCAGGTCACCAAGCAGCCGGCTCAGCCACACCCCCTGACATGCTGCTGTGGCAGTAGCAATATACTCCACCTCGCACGATGAAAGGGCAACAATCCTTTGCTTCTGCGACGTCCATAAGATGAGACACCCTCCCAGTAGGAATGCAGTGCCAGTTGTGCTTTTTCGATCATCTAAATCATCAGCAAGATCACTATCACTGAAACCCATAATTTCAGTTTTCATTTTGGCACATGCTTCTTTCTTGTAGCTGCAGCCATAGCCTGTTGTACCCTTCACATACCCTAGCACACGTTTTATAGCAGCCATGTGCTACTCAGTCGGAGCCTCCATGAATCTGCTCAGAATTCTCACGGCATGAGCTATATGCGGCCGAGTATTGATCAAGTATCGTAGACTTCTGACAATACTGTGATACTTTGTGGAATCGACGGCACTGCTGCCATCATGCTTGCATAGCTCAACCAGTTCTCTATGGGTGTTGCACAGGGTTGCAGTCAGTCATTCCTGTTGCTTCAAGTATTTTCTTAGCATAACTACTATGACAAAGAGAGATCTCTTCCTTGGACTGCACAACTTCAACACCCAAATAATAGTTGAGTAAGCCAAGGTCACTCATATTGAAATGTTGCTGTATTTGTGCCTTGAACTCAATAATGATGTCTCCACCGGAGCCGGTGATGATCAGGTCATCGACATACACCCCCACAAACATCGACATGTCTCCTGTGAGCTTCTTGTACACACCATGCTCAAGTGGACACCGTTCAAATCCAAGTGACACCAGCGATGCATCCAGTTTAGAGTTCCATGCCCTTGGAGCTTGACGAAGTCCATAGAGAGCTTTATGCAGTTTGAGTATCTTGTGTTTCTGCTCCTCATTGATAAATCTAGGGGCTAATGTACGTACACTTCCTCTGTGGGCTCTCCATTTAGGAACATCGATTTGATGTCCATGTGATGGAGCTCCTACCCATTATGTGAAGCTAGTGCAATGAGCAGCCGCACCATCTCCATCCTTGCTACTGGAGTAAAAACTTCATCAAAATCAACACCTTGACGTTGAGCATATCCCTTTGCTACTAGCCGTGCTTTGTGCTTTACAATCCTTCCTCGTGGATCCTTTTTAACCTTGAAGACTCACTTTAAACCGATTGTTCGATGTCCTGTTAGGAGTGAGGCAAACTCCCAGGTGCAGTTGTCTTGGATGGATTTCATCTCAACTTGCATGGCTTCCTTCCATGGCTTGCTATTAAGTGCTTCTTGTATGTTCGCTGGTTCTTCAGCAGCAACAAGACAAGCCGTTGTGCTTAAGATCATCTCCAATTTCCTCCATGCTGTGGTATAGCACTTCTTGCGTGTTGCCATAGATGTCTGGCAGAGTTTGATACCTAAGTGGTACTCCCTCGGAGTCATGCGTTGCACCAGATGGTGGAGTAGCCCACTCCACTGCTGCTCCTGCAGATGTACTTGGTGGAGACTAGGGCTGCATCGATGTCTCTAAAATTAGAGTATTTTTTGCAGAAGTCGGTGCGGAGGGTGTTGAGTGCGGCTCAATTTCTGTCAAGTTGGTATAGGTGACGATGAAGATATCCTCCATTTTAGCACTACTTGAATTGGAAGTGGCATTCCAGTCCCAAAATTGATCCTCTTCAAACACAGCATCTCGTGTCACATGAAGCTTTTTTGTCACCGGATCATAGACACGATATGCTTTGGACCCTTTTTCATATCCAATGAAGACCATTGGAGCAGAGCGATCAGCAAGCTTGGTGTAACCGGGGCCAGCTTTCTTCACATGGACCTTCAGCCAAACGTGCGAAAATACCGCACATTCGGTTTCCTCCCATGCCAAGCTTCATATGGAGTTTGTCCCTGCAAACTCTTGGTTGGTGCACGGTTCAGCATGTGCACCGCCGTCTTGACTGCTTTACCCCAGAACATTCCAGGAACATGCATGCTCTTCATCATACACCGTGCCATCTCGATGACCATCTGATTACGGCATTCAACAATGCCGTTTTGCTGTGGGGAATATGGTGCAGTTGTGTGCCTCTTGCTCCCTGACTCATCACAATAATCAGTGAAATCAGCAGAGATGAATTCACCACCACGGTCGGTCTGGAAAGCCTTCAGCTTGGCACCACATTCAGTTTTAGCCATTGCCTTGATTTTCCTGAAAAATCTGAACGCTTGGTCCTTTGTTTTCAGAACCTCAAGCCACATGTACCTGCTGTAATCATCCACAATTAGCAGAAAATAACACCCACCTCCTGGCGTTGATGGCTCTATTGGGCCACAGAGGTCCCCATGAGTGAGCTCAAGCTTCTGATCAGCTTGGTATGTCATGGTTTGAGGAAATGGCATACGGTGCTGCTTGCCGAGGGAGCACCCATCATAGAATTGGTTCACCCACCCAATGACAGGTGCACCAATCACCATCTCCTTGGTTGTTAGCTCATGAAGTGCCCGAAAATTGATGTGTCTAAAGCGAGCATGCCAACGCCACACCTCTTCATTAGCGTGTGCTAGGAGACACACCCGGTGCTGTCATGTTCAGGTTTAGGACAAAAAGCCTATTCTTGGACCATGGCACACATGCCAACAGTGCTCGCTCCGGATCATAGATGCACATGTTGTCGTCCTCCATGACAATCTTGTAGCCAGCCTCATGCAGCTGGCCTAAACACACAATTTTGCTGCGTAAACGAGGTATATAATACACCTCATCTAGCAGTCAGTGTTCACCAGTCCTGCATTTGTATATAATAGTTCCCTTGCCACGAATTTTAATAGTTGATGCATCACCAAGGCTAACTGTCCCTGTTACCTTCTCGTCGAGCGACACAAATGCGTCTTTCGCACCCGTCATATGATTGCTTGTGCCTATGTTAAGGAACCACACCCCGAGATTTGTCAGCGTTGGGATTATCTTCTCATTGAGATGGACCATCTGTTGTTTTTTCCCTGCAGCGAGCACAAGCTCACAATGCTCGGCCAGCAGTGCAGGTGGTTCCTGCTCCACCGCCAAATTTGCTGCCTGCTTGCGCTCACGCCGAGGCTTCCTGCAGTTTCTAGAGAAGTGTCCCATGATATTGCAGTTATAACATTTCACCTTGGACATGTCGCGGCCACTGTTTCCAGCAAACATAAATCTTTGCAAGGTAAGAGTCTTGTAGAGAAGCCGAACTAGTTGTGTAGTAGATGTTGCTGCTCGTCCTCTCTGGATTTATGACTGGCCTTGCCATAACTCAGCTTGTTCAGTCCTTGTCTCTTGTCTTCCTCTATTGGTTCTATGTCTTCTCAGTAAGCTCCCTGCAGTTGTAGTTCTTTGAAACTACAAGACTTGTTTACACAAGATAGTGGTCAAGGCATCCATATACTACAAGGTATAATTTACCAGAAAGAATAGGAGGGAGTGAAATTGTTGCTGGCACAAAAAACTGTTGAGAGGTGGCCAGCCATGTCGAGTGGGACCACATCTGGGTCGAGCGAGGTAACCTGGAGCTCCAGGATGGAAGATGACCTGAATTTCTAGGCCCAGATGGATAAGAAGAGGAAGAGGAGGAAGGAGTCCAACTGACAATTGGCTCGGTGGTCTAGGATGAAGAAGCAACAGCAGCTCGACGAACTCACCTTGCAGGTTATATGTATGCTCAGTTTATACACACACACAAAAGTCTTAATGTTTATGATGCATACATATATCTAGTTTACTGTTTTGCTGTCATATTTAGTTTATTTTATTGTATATGCTAGCTAGCTTGCATTCATGTGCAGGTGTAAACAAAATCCCACTTGAAATATCTGCCAAAACTAACTCAATGATTGCGCTGCATTTTCCAAAGGCCCCATCAGCTATTTCCTACCTAGTAGTTCTTTCAATAACACTAAGAAACAATGTGTCATCATGGGTCTCCTTGTCATAAATTGAGTTCTCACCAAACTAATATCAAGACTCTACATGAAAGGGAAAAAAACGCAAGCCACATATCACTGAGAATGTTTTGTGTCACTGAGCAGGTGAACCAGCTCAAGAATCAGAACCAGCAGCTCAGCATGGCTATGAGCTTGACCACCCAGAACCTTGTGTCAGTGCAAGCACAGAATTCAGTGCTGCAAACCCAAAAGATGGAGCTGGAAAGCAGGCTGTGTGCCCTAACTAATGGTAATATGCCCTAGAGATAAGTTCTGGAGGAACTGAAAGTTCTGGTTGAACCGAAACTTCTAGGCCCCATCCTGGTGGCGAGTTCTAGAGGAACCAGAAGTTCTGGTTGGACCAGAACTTCCGGGCCTGCTCTAGAGGCAAATTCTGGACGAATCGATACAGAATGTTATTTTTGGAAGTTCCGGTTGGACCGAAAGTTTCGGGTTTAGAAGTTCCGGTTGGACCGAAACTTCTGGATCAAAATAAATTCGATACAGAATGTTATTTTTGGAAGTTCCGGGTCTCAGCTAGAACTTCCGAGCCGAACGTGCAGATTAGATCTGGTGGGCTTTAATATTGATTAAAGGCCCATCAGTGGGCTCTATATAAGGAGAGGAGAGGCTAGGGCGCAAAAGGCTGTTAGACCTCTCCTAACCCTAGCCGCCACCTCTCCCCTGGCCTCACCTGCTGTGACCGCATCTCCCCTAACCTCGCGCGTGGTACTAGCATACCGACATGAGGTGATCCCGTCCCTGTACGTGTGGATACCGTAGAGGCGCTGTTGCAATTGTGGTGCTGATCATCTCAACGTGAGGATTGCAATGTTGCATCGTCTTCACCGCCAATGATTGGACGGAGCTGGGCGGAGTTGATCGAGGACGCGCTTCCCCAACTCTTCTTCCGCTACCCTAGCACGTCTCGCGACTAGAGGTAACAATCCGTGATCCCATTACTCGCATGGTTTCTGAGTTGAACGGGGTAGAAAAAGTTTTGTTTTATGTTAGCGTAGCCTACCCATTCCCCAACACTAACTGAGATCCTGATGTGCATGAACTCAAGCACCAACACCAGTGCTACTACTGTTAGCGGTGCCTGTGATGTTTTTGGTGGCAGCACCTGCAGCCAGCCCATAGGCTTGTACCAGTACCAGTGCTAATATAGGGGAAGAGGTTGTTGTGGTAGTGAGTTAGGGCCAAAAGGAAATGGGGCAGGCATCAAGTTATGTTGCAATCATGTAGGGCCATTGTGTCAATGTTGATGTATGGCTCCTCCTTGATTGTCTTGGGGGATAGGGATGCATGTTTGGATTTCTTATATAGGAATTTTTGCTCTACTGCTCTATAGTTGAGTGACGTTTACTCTTTTGTCACGCTTTATATGTATGACAACCAACCAACTAGGTTGTCATATACCTATATAGGACAAAGAGCAAATGACACCAACTTGTGTGTCCTGTGAGGGCAAATCTCCTTCTTATATATTGTTGGTATTACAGGGATGTCCATATGGCAAAATTTTTCTTGGCATTTGTGTGAGGTGGGGCTGTTTTGGTTGTTAAGAAGGGTAGGGAGGAAATTAATAGGTCACCTTGAGCAACAGGGAGGCAAAGAATCTTGTGCAATGATGCTCCTTCAAGAAAAGTATGTATAATGATGGTGATAATGTAATGTGTGGATTTGGTTGAACTTCATTAGGCCATGTGCTTCTTTGTGCTCCATATCTGTGCTTGGTTATCTTAAAATATAGATCTATGCTTATCATCTGTATTTATTTTGAATGTTGATTTAAGATCGGCACAATGTCATTTTCACTTGGACAACAAATGATTATCATGCTAATTCATCTTACACCATTACCAACTAATGATTACCCTATATATATAGAGAGAGAAAGCTTGAGTTTTCCTCGTAACCTTGGGCTTGATCTAGCACATGATATTTTCTTTAATTCTCTGAGCTATTCTTGGATTCAAAAAAATTTATGGCGTGTGTACACAATTGTTTACGCAGTTTCTGAAAAAGGTTGATATAGATTTTATTTTTGCAGATTGGTGCAAACACAACACAAGCAACATTTGCAATAAAAAACAGTTCATGAACAAAAAAAAGCGGCATTTATACAGTAGGCGCCTGCTGTTTAGCAGTGCAAAATATATAGTGCATATGCACATATGGACTTTGATTTCCCCTAAAACAAATAAACACACACACAAGGCATAGAGGGAGAGATGTTCTGCTGTTCTGCAAGGTATCAAAGTCACAAAATTTAGCAGCGCCATGGAAGCATTTATAACTCTTTTTCAAAGTGTAATCTCCAAGTCTGAACATTCAGATACAGGGGGAAAAGCATTCATTTCTGTAACATCAGCATGCTTTTAGAAGATGTGTGTTTTCCCTTCTCGTCTTCTGTCTCTCTAATGAGAAGTTTCGTGTTTCAGACAAATCTTTCTTATTGAATGACCAAAGTAAAAGCTAACCGGCACCAACCTTGACAAGAAAAAAATCTAGAAGAAGCGTGAGCCCCACAAGAGAAACCAAAAAAAGATGGATTTTTTGGTACGTGCTATAGAACAGTAAGAGCACTTATCAACTTTTCCAAAGTGGGATTCTTTGGTATTACACAATGCATCAATCACTTTATATACATATACCAATAATTGAAGTACCATTTACTTCTCTTATTTTTCCAAATTTTTGCAACTGTTGACGGCTCCTACTCCCGTTGGCCGTTGCGATCATACTTCCACGCTTCCTGGGTGTTGGGAGACAACATTCTCTCATCCATTGAATTGAGGCAAAATGTCCAAATTATATTTATACAGCAGAAGCGATGAAAATATACACAAAAACCCTTTATACAATGGGAAAATACCTATATACACTACGGGAACTGAGGGACCAGAACCTGACACCCCCAGCCCTGCCACGTTTACCCTTTTTCAGCATCTCCTTCCTCTCCGCCGGCTGGGACAAGAACCACGGTTTCTAGCCCTACATGAGCGACCCCTCTGGCAACTATAGCGACTAGAAGGCCGCTGCCGTTGGGGCCAACAATCAGGCAGCCTAGTCCATGATCAAGTAGGACTACTGTGATGGGATGACCCACGAGGACGCCGTCGCCCTCACCCTCAACCTCAAGGTCCTGCGCAAGACCATGGATTCGACCGGTTTGACTTCTGAGAAGCTAGAGCTCACTGAGGTGTTCTTGCAGCCTGGCATAGGGCAGCTGGGGAGGTGCAGTACCAGGTGTGCTCCCCTGCGGCCCTAGGGAAGCTGCTCGCCAAATTTATTGATAGTTAACAAATAAGGATAGAACTTGTAGAATTAACATGGTCTTGTTCATAGTTGCTTCAATTTTCACAATTCTTATGTTCAAGTAAAAATAATAATATGCAAGTAATGCAACCTATGATACCTAGGAACCCAAAGCAAGATATAATACAAGGGAAGCCCGACCTTCTCGACATAGAATCAGGAGATAGCAACCTCATAAATTTGATGAACAACACGCTGCCTGTGCAACACACCTTTCACCTCGAATTCACAAAACCACACACTCTGATAGATTGATCCACTTGACCATGCAAGAGTAGATCTATTAAACCCTTAATTCCCAGAAGAAAAAGCAAGAACAATCTGTAGCAAAACTCTTAATTTCCCTCTCTAGTTTGGTGGTGGTGGCATAAACCGTAGGAGAAGAACAAGAACATAATTTGTATTAGAATAAACATGGTTCCCCTTGTTTGATCGAGCTCTACCTTATATATCTATAGCATAACACTTAGAAACAGACTAGGACTCAATCTAAAAACTACAGATTACAAGTCGATATTTGATTCGGTTATTGTGGTTTGATCTCTTTGAATCTGGTGGACCTTGAGTACAATCTGGGTTGGGCTCAACGTGATCTTTCCAACAAGTATTGAAACGTCCAAATCCGAGTTCATATGAAGAAGTTATGGCCGAATTACTTTGGACTGCTCTAGCTGTTAACCTGAGTCCGAGTTGTGCTTAGGCTAGATCCGAATTTGCTGATGTTTCCTAATGAGGGATGACTTAAATTCATGTAGGAGCTCTAAATAAAACCCTTCTTAGCCCGGACACCGCCAATAAACATACTATTGGGCCAGCACGCTCCTTTTGTCTTCCAATCTCCAATGATGCAATTCCCTCAAACCTAAACACAAGCAAGGTATAACTATTATGTAGCATACTATCTTCACTGATATCATAATAAAAAGTATTTAGGAGCGAATTAACCTTGTTTTGAATTTTTCATGCCCGTGCTCGTGTGATAGGTCCTCTATACGTATTGGAGATACTTCGGTCTGGAGCAACATCAGTAGATGAAGAATGTGAGGAGTTAGGCTGATCCTCATCATCCTCCCCCTCTTGAAAACGATTCATCCTCGAATCTTTGTCTACCAACGGAAAGAAAGATGACAAGTCAGCCACATTGAATGTGTCACTCACAGCGTAATTACATGGAAGATCTATCTTGTAAGCATTGTCAGTTATCTTCTCTAATACTCTGAATGGCCCATCTCCACGTGGCATAAACTTGGACTTATGCTTCTCTGGAAAATGATCCTTGTGAAGGTGCATCCAAACTAAGTCACCTGGTTCAAATAGCATTTTCTTTCTGTTTTTGTTTGCCCTTGTAGCATAGGACTGTACTATTTTCTCAACTGTTTCCTTTGTCTTCTTATGTATCTATTTCACATAATTTGCATGCATTGAAGCGTCCATGTTGGCATGTTCTTGAAGTGGTAAGGGAAGCAAATCAAGTGACGTAATAGGATTAAATCCATACACCACTTCAAACGAACTGATCTGAGTAGTAGAGTGCACCACCCTATTGTATGCAAACTCCACATATGACAAGCAATCTTCCCACTCCTTCAAGTTCTTCTTAATCATTGTCCACAGTAGCATAGAAAGTGTTCGATTCACGTTTGTCCATCAGTTTGTGGGTGACAAGTCATTGAAAACAACAACTTAGTCCCAAGCTTAGCCCACAAAGTCTTCCAAAAGTAGCTCATGAACTTGGCGTCCTGATTTGAAACAATAGTGCAAGGCACGTACTCCATGCAAGCGTGCCACCTCCCTAAAAAACAAGTCAGCTACATGCGACACATCGTCGCTCTTATGGCAGGGAATAAAGTGCGCCATTTTGGAAAATCTATCAACAACAACAAATACCGAATCTCTCTTCCTCTTAGTCCTAAGCAGTCCTAAAATAAAGTTCATGCTAATATCCATCCAATAGGCATTAGGAACTGGTAGTGGAGTATATAAACCATAAGGGTTTAGTTTTGATTTGGCTTTATGACAAGTGACATACCTTTGCACATACCTTTCGACATCACGCCTCAACTTGGGCCAATAAAAATTTTCAGGCAACATCATATGGGTCTTTTCTCTCCCAAAATGTCCTATCAATCCTTCGGCATATGATTCCTGCAATAATAGCAAACACACAGACAATATGGGGACACATAACTTGTTAGCATGAAATAAAAACACATCATGCATATGTTACTTGTCCCATCCTTTTCCATCCAAGCACTTAGAGTATGGTTTTAAGAATTCACAATCGTTTGCATGCAATTCTTTTAAATGCTCCAAACCTGAAACTTTAACGTCTAGTTGAGTTAAAAGCACACTCTTTTGTGATAAAGCATCAGCAACTATGTTCTCCTTTCCCTTCTTATAGTGCACAACTTATGGAAAAGACTTAATGAACTCAACCCATTTAGCATGCCTACAGTTCAGATTTGCTTGGCCTCTTAAATATTTCAAAGCTTCATGATCAGAATGAATAACAAACTCTTTAGGCCAAATATAATATTGCCAAGTTTCCAAAACACGAATAAGAGCATATAATTCTTTGTTATAGACAGGATAATTCAATTGTGCACTACCAAGCTTTTCGCTAAAATAAGCAACAGGCTTACCTCCCTGCATCAAAATACCACAAATACCAATTCCACTAGCATCACATTCAATCTCAAAAGTTTTAGTGAAATCTAGTAAAACAAGCAATAGTGCTTCTATTAACCTCCTTTTTAGCTCAGAAAAAGAATCCTCTTGTGCTTTACCCCAAACAAATTGTACACCTTTTTTAGTTAACTCATTTAATGGGGCTGCAATAGTACTAAAATCTTTTACAAAACGCCTATAGAAACCAGCTAAACCATGAAAACTATGCACTTGGCTAACATTCATAGGTGTAGACCAGTTTTTAATCGCTTCAACCTTGGATTCATCAACCTCTACACCCTGACCAGAAACAACATATCCTAGCAACACTACCTTATTTTTACCAAAAATGCACTTTTCAAAATTAGTAAACAAACGCTTAGACCGAAGAACTTGTAGTATTTGCCGAATGTGATCAAGGTGTTCCTCCATGTTTTTACCATATATCAAAATATCATCAAAGTATACTACCACAAATTTTCCAATGAAAGCCCTTAGAACATGATTCATCAAACGCATGAATGTACTAGACATATTAGTTAGACCAAAAGGTATTACTAACCATTCATACAATCCAAACTTTATTTTAAAAGTAGTCTTCCACTCATCACCTGCTTTCATGCGAATCTGATGGTAACCGCTGCGCAAATCAATTTTAGAGAATACAACAGCACCAGTAAATTCATCTAGCATATCATCAAGTCTAGGAATAGGATGATGATTCCTAACAATGATGTTATTAATTGCTCTACAATCTACACACATGCGTCATGTACCATCTTTCTTTGGAACAAGAATACAGGAACAACACAAGGACTAAGACTTTCACGTACATACACTTGTTTAGAAGTTCTTGTACTATTGCTGAATTTCTTTTGTTTTCTCTGGATTGCTGCGGTAAGGTGGACAGTTGGGAAGGTATGCTCCTGGAATCAAGTCAATTTGATGTTCAATCTCATGAATGGGTGGCAAACCAGCAGGAACTTCTTTTGGAAACACATCCTCGTATTCCTGCAAAATATGATAGACAACACTAGGAAGAGAGGTTTGGTCAGTAGTAGAAAGCAATGTATCTTTGTACAGTAGTACAAAGTGCAATAAATTGGGATCATCTCTCATTTCTCTCATCTCTGATTTTGTAGCTAACATCACTAGCTTATATCCCTCACTTTTCTTTTGATCACTCTGTTTTGGCTTGTGGCTCTCACTCACCGATTTGTGGATAACACTCTTTTGCTCTCTCTTTTAGCACTCTCAACTACAACTTCTAATTTTTGGCAATTCTCATTTATGATTTGTGAAGGAGTCATTGGTCGTAGCACTATATTCCTTCCATTCTATTTCAACCTGTACTGGTTTGAGCAGTCATCATGTTACACCACACGGTCATACTACCATGGCCGACCAAGTAGTAAGTGGCACACTATCATCGGCACAACATCACACTCAACGATGTCACAATAGTCCCCAATCTGAAAGGTGACTTTTACCCTAAACTGAATCTTGACTTCACCACAATCACTGAACCATTGCACATGATAAGGATGGGGATGTCGCAGACATTTTAAACCAAGCTTATCACACATCTCCTTACTTGCTAGGTTATGATAACTATCACCATCAATGATAACTTTACATACCTTGCCATCAACCTTTGCCTTAGTTTAGAATAAATTGTAACGTTGTTCCTGATCAACCTTAGGCTGAATTGTCAACACTTTTAGTGTAACAACAAGTGAAGGACCATCTTCAAAGTCACAATAAACAGTATCATTTGCCTCTTCATCTTCTTGGGTGTCCTCATAGTGAGCCAGATAATCAGTCTGCTCATTCTCTTCTTCACTTGCTGATGCATATTCACTGTCCTTCAGAATCAACATAGTCTTGTTGTTTGGGCAGTCCTTTTGCATATGTCACGTCCCTTACATTTGAAACATTGAATACTGCTACTCCTTGCAGTAGAACCCACTAAAGAGGTGATGTTACTTGTAGGAGCAGTCGGCTTCTTGGTTGCACCAAGTGCAGTCTCCTCTTTCTTACTTGCTGTGTTGCGATTACTGAAGCTATTACAGGTGAAGTTCTTACTCAAATTGAATTTCAGATTGGGCCTACTTCCACTAGATGATGGACGAGTAGAAAACAATGTGTTGTGTGTCACCTTTACATCTTCTTGCACTTGACGTTCTGCCTTTGTAGCTTGATGCACCAATTGCACTACAATGTTGTATGTTTAAAAGTTGACAATACGCTTGATAGAATGATTCAAACTAGAAAGAAAACGTGCCATTATTTGCTCTTCATCTTCATGTACCTTAGCTCGAATCATGGCTTTCTCCATCTCCTTGTAGTACTCCTCCACAGAACGTGTTCCCTGCTTTATATTCTGCAATTTTTCAAAAAGATCGTGTTTGTAGTGACTAGGAACAAAATGTGCACGCATCTCATACTTCATTTCTACCCATGTTGCAACGGTAGGTTCGTTGTGTTCCTCCCTTTGGTTTCAGCACTTGTTCCCATCAAATCAGCGCATAATCATCAAATTCAAGGGATGCCATTTGTAGCTTTGTTTCTTTTGTGTAGTTGTGCTTACGATAAATATTATCGACCTTTAATTCCCAAGTGAGATATTCCTTAGGATCATTGGTACCACATAATTTAGGTATGGTGACCTTGAGCTTTCCAAATCTATCCTCATGCTCATCATTATTACCATGACAGCGTTGGTGTCCAACTCCACGATGCAACACAAACTCATCATCATTATCAGCTTCATGTGCACCCACTACAGGCTGATCACGACCCAAATGGCCACAGCCTCTTCCATTGCCACGTCTAGGACCTGGTGCAAAAGCATTGTGTCATCTTTGATGTGCTCCATGTTGTCCATGATCAGCAGCTTCAGCATCTTTCTCATCCACCAAGGGACCATGAACACTACCATCCTTAACTTGAGGTCTCAATACACATTCAAAATCATTAACAATATTTAGTCTCAATGGATCCATGTTGTTGTTTACTTGCATCTCGAAATCTTGAATAGTCTTCTGGATATTTTCAGATAGATGCTCGGTTCTTTCTTCTAGTGCATTCATTCTGACATTCATTTTTCTTTGCAACACATCTTTTAATGCATTGAATTGTAAACGGTTGATTGGATCATTTCCTTGGCCATTGGCTCTATTGATCAAATCTTCTTTATTGCTTGACATGGTTGTGCAAATTTTCTATCTAAACAACAAACTATTATGTGTTTTTGTGGAAACTATCAACCCCACCCTTCTTCCCAAGAGTTGTTCTTACCGAACCTTTGAGATGAGGGACTGATCACACTCCACTTGTAGTAGACAACTCAAAGGTGATGGTTAAGCGAATTTGATGTCTAGAAGCAATTGCACAAGTAGTGAATATGTGGAGCTTGGAGGGTTTAGTGTTTGTCCTAACAATTCTGAATTCAAGATATTGTTTCGTTAAGTAATAATCCAAGCTATAACAATATGCCTAGTTGCTGACCACAAGATATAAGTGAAGTGTTTACTCAATCACACGCAATGATAATGGGACTTATGCAACCAAGGAGTGAGCTATCACAATCTGAATTTTAAAACCAAAGCTCGTGTTGCAAAAGTATAAGGAGAGACGCTAGCTAATTGCTCAAACTTGGAACTGGGCTACAAGATTTACAAAAAAATTCCAATATATGGCTTCTAAAAATATACCAATCAATGTAGTGATCACAGTTCTATGATTTTTTTTTGGCACTAATTTTCGTCAAACTTTTCTTTTCTTTTTTTCTTTTTTTGTTACTATGATAGCTCACTCCTTGGTTTCTAAAAATTCCAATATATGGCTTCTAAAAATATATAAAAAATTCTTCGAATGACTTACAACGTGCAAAGCCCAAGAGCAATAACCTACAACTAGTCTCAATAGGTTCAAAGTATTCACAAAGGATAGAACTGGCTCACTATTTTTATATAAACTAAAACGAAAGATAGCAGAAACTCAAAATAACTACTCAACTTTGTTGTGGCAGAAACACAGATATAAACTGAATTGAGGCTTCGGCTAGACAGCGAATTGTAGAACAATACGATATAGGCTCAAAATTCAGAACACGAGAAAACTAAGATATATTTATATAGGCTCAAAGGTAACACGAAGGAGTACTAAGATCAGCAACTCAAGCACGAGTCTAATGGACTGGAACCTAATAAAACTCACAAGAAAGTATGAATTGAAAACTACAGGCTAAATTTTTTTTTTGTTTTTGTGCATAGGAACATGAATAAAAATTGATAGCAAAGGGTAAAAGATTCTATCGAGACAACCAAAGTTATGATATCAAGATGATACGGGGAAAGCCTGACCTTCTTGACATAGAATTGGTAGATAGCAACCTAACAAATTTGATGAATAGCACGCTGCCCGTGCAACGCACCTTTCACCTTGAATTCGCAAGACAACACTCTCTGATAGATTGATCCACTTGACCACGCAATAGTAGAACTATTGAACACTCAATTCCCAGAAGGAAAAGCAGGAATAATTTGTGGCAAAACTCTTAATTCCCCTCTCTAGTTTGGCGATGACAGAACAAACCCTAGGAGAAGAACAAGAGCATAATTTGCATTAGAATAAATGTGGTTCCCCTTATTTGGTTGAGCTCTACCTTATATATCTATAGCTTAACACTTAGATATAGACTAGGATTCAATCTAGAAACTACAGATTACGGGCCGATATTTGATTCGGTCATTACGGCTTGATCTCTTCGAATCTGGTGGACCCTGAGTACAATATGGGTTGGGGTTGCCGTGATCTTTCCAACAAGTATTGAAACGTCCAAATCCGAGTTTATATGAAGAAGTTATGGCCGAATTATTTTGGACTGCTCCAGCTGTCAACCTGAGTCCAAGTTGGGCCTGAGCCAGATCTGAATCTACTAGTATTTTCTAGTGAGGGACGACTTGAATTCGTGTAGGACCTCTAAATAAAGCCCTTCTTAGCCCGAACACCGCCAATAAACATATTGTTGGGCCAACAATCTCCTCTTGTTTTCTAATCTCAATGATGCATTTTTCTCAAACCTAAGCACAAGTAAGGTATAACTATTAGGTAGCATACTATCCTCACTGATATCATAATAAAAAGTACTTAGGAGCGAATTAACCTTATTTTGAATTTCCTGTGCTTCTGCTCGTGTGATAGGTCCTCTATACGCATTGAAGATACTCTGGTCTGGAGCAGCAGCAGTAGATGAAGAATATGAGGAGTTAGGCTGATCCTCGTCAAGATAAATGCACGACACCTTCTTCCATTAGATGCTGATTTTACAATTTCTTGAAGTAGGACAACAGAAATTTAGGAAAATTACATTCAGATCTACAGTACTCAAAGGAATAGAACTTAGCTTTCCCTTGCTTGCAAGTAACTATGCATCAAAGGAATAGAACCATGGAACAGTTTTCAGTTATGCAACTGAGGCTTTGTACGATTAAAAGACTTTGCAACTCTTTGTGATGGTAGACATTGCATCTAGATCTGAATTTATACATTGCATAATCATTTCACCTTGTTGAGCAGAAATTATTGTGAAGCTCCATATATGGTCAACTTTTTTGTCGGCTGGATTTTATTAAAAAAAGAGAAGTTTACAAATTCAAAGCATTGATAGGAGCTGCCAAAACTAGGGAAAAAAAGGAAAGTACAATTCAGTTTCAAGCACACAGATTAACATACTACCAAACACCTTACTACCCAATAAAAACACTCATGACTTTGGAATATATGGTCAATTCGCAGAGTTGTTTCAATATTGTCCCACCTTATTTCTTTTGTTTTCGGTTTCTATGGAAAACTAGTTGTGGAGGAGAGCATCCAGCCCCCACTAATAATTTTTTTTGGATCTTGCAATTTTCGCCTTGGTATCAAGGCGATGCTCATGTATGCCTTTTTTCCTCAGCTGCACTGTAGCACATGCTATTTTTTTAGCTCAAGCTCCACTGCTAGAATACTTCGAATGTCTATGCATGCCATTTCATCTTTTAGCACAAGATGCATTTCAGTACATGCAATTATGTACATTTTTGTAGTCTCTGCATGCCTGGTTTAGAATTTTTTGACCTCAGAATTAAGAAGAATCTCACTTAATGCATTCTGCACATTTTTGTTATCCATATGCATGACTGGTACTCCCTCCGCCCCATAATATAGCAACTTAGTGTTAGAGATATGACCTCCGGGTACCCCGCAGTTAGGCTTATTATACCGGACCAAGGGCAGGCCAAGACCAGCATTGACCGTCCGGTATGGCCCTTAAACAGGGGTTTGATTCTGATAAGGAAAGTTGAGTCATTATCGGGTAGTACTTAGGGATATGATATCAAGAGATTTATTTGTACCGAAATCCTTGTAATTAGGGATTTAGCACCCGAGTTTGATAGATAATCCAAGTTCTACTTGGGATAGAGTCTTAGGTTGTTAGGCTCACCTCCTGAGTATATAAAGAAGGCGAGAACCCCCAGAGACATCTAATCCAATATTCACATCATCTAGTCATCTAGCTCCACCATACTTTTCTTGCTTTCTACGTCTCAAGCATCCATAGCTTGATTACGTTGTATTGTAAGATCCACCATCATAGTATACACCAAAACACTAGAAGTAGGATTATTATCCTCTGGAAGACCTGAACCAGTATAAACCTTGGCTTTTGTGTTTCACAGTCGACCATCGGATTTGAAGGCGTTGCGCTTCCCTTACACACATTGAATCACCACCTCGGGTATCCCTTGGGTGGACTAATCGGTGATTCACCGACAGTTGGCACACCAGGTAGGGGATCGCATCGCTTTCACCAGGATCCGATGGCATCACCACGTCAACCTCAGCCAAACCCAGGATGACGCTCATCTTAGGCA
>KE371274.1:0-10669 GCA_000418225.1 Zizania latifolia
ATTTTATTTGCAAAAATTTCTTTCCCAAATTTTAATACTCCAAAAATCCTTTCTTTTCTATAATGAAAATTCTATTTTCATTTTCTTTTACTAAAAATCCTTTCTTTTCTATAATGAAAATTCTATTTTCATTTTCTTTTACTAAAAATTTTACCAAAAAAATTGATTTTTTATTTCTTTTTCTTTTAGAAAGAGCTCCAAAAATTCAGACAAATACATTTTGACTTAGAAAAATTCCAAAAAATTTCTTAAAAATTTCTTTACATTTTTAGAGACTTTTGCAAAAATTTTGAGCAACATTTTATTTGCAAAAATTTCTTTCCCAAATTTTAATACTCCAAAAATCCTTTCTTTGCTATAATGAAACTTCTATTTTCATTTTCTTTTACTAAAAATTCTTTTCCCTCTTATTTTATTCATAGCTTTTAGGATTTGAAAATTTTAGGCTACGAAAAACCTACCCCCTTAAACAGAATCTCGACCTCGAGATTCGGAGGCACTTGAAAAAAGATGCGGGTTGTTGGCTCTCAATTTATATTCACGCTCCCAAGTAGCTTTCTCTTTTGAATGATTGCTCCACTAAACCTTGCAAAACTTTACCATCTTGCTCTGGGTTCTTCTCTCACTAACTTCTAGAATACGAATAGGCTTTTCAACATATGTCAAATCTTCTTGAAGTTCTATCTGTTCGACATCTGCCACTTTAGAGGGAATACACATACACTTCTTCAATTGGGACACATGAAATACATTGTGGATATCGGCCATAGATGGTGGTAACTTCAACTCATAGGTGACTTCACCTCTTCAACTTGTTAACCGGTATGGTCCCACAAAACGTGGTGCCAACTTTCCCTTGGTCTGGAAATGACAAACTCCACGGAAAGGGGTAACTTTGAGGTATACAAAATCTCCTTCAAAACTGAGATCTCGGCGACGGTTGTCTGTATAACTCTTCTGTCTAGACCGAGCAACCTTCAAATGGTCTTGAATAATCTTATTTTTGCTTTCAACTTCATTCATAATATCAGTGCCAAAGACTTACTTCTCACCTACTTGATCTCAAAACAACGGCATTCTACAGTTCCTTCCATACAAGGCTTCAAACATGGACATCTGAAGACTAGCTTGATAACTGTTATTATAAGAGAACTTAGCGTAGGGCAAGTTTTTGTCCCATGATCCTCCAAAATCTAGAGCGCGGGCTCTCAAGATATCTTCTAGAATCTGATTCACCCTCTCTGTCTGGCCATCAGTCTGGGGATGGTAAGCTGTACTGAAATTCAGACGGGTACCCAATTCTTTTTGCACCTTCTGCCAAAACATAGAAGTAAACTGACTTCCTCTGTTAGACACTATCCTTTTAGGAACTCTAGGCAAACAAATAATTCTAGCCATGTATAGCTCTGCTAGCTGACTGCCGTGGTAGGTTGTCTTGACCGGTATAAAGTGAGCCACCTTCATTAAGTGATTAACAATAACCCAAATAGAATCATATCTTGAGGTTGTTCTTGGTAATCCGGTTATAAAATCCATTCCTATTTCCATTCGGGCACTCACAAAGACTATAGTAACCCTACGGGTCTCTGATGTTCTACTTTTACTATCTGGCATACATCACATATAGCTACATACTCTGCTATCTCACAACGCATACTAGACTACCAAAACTCCTCTCGAAGGTCTTGATACATCTTAGTACTCTCGGGATGAATAGAGTACTGGGTCTCATGGTTTCACGAAGTATGAGATCCTTCAACTCCTTATCAGGTACACAAATATGATTTTCATACCATAGGGTACCTTGCTCATCCTCAACGACCTCACAAACTTTTCCTTCCTCCATGCTCTCCTTGGTTTTCAGAATATAAGGATAATCCACTTGAGCTTTACGAATCTGATCTAATAGTGAAGGATGGGCTTCCAAGGCTGCTGGAAATCCACTTGGAACGACACTCAAATTCAACTTTTCAAATTCTTGCAGCAATTCCAATGATACTTCCTCAACTGAAATAGCAATCCCATAGGTCATACGACTAAGAGCATCTGCTATCACATTCGCTTTACTAGGGTGATACTAAATACTGACATCATAATCCTTGACTAACTCGACCCATCTTCTTTGATGCAGGTTTAAATCTGGTTGAGTGAAGATATATTTCAAACTCTTATGGTCCGTAAAGATTTCTGTATGATTACCGATGAGATAATGACACCAAATCTTTAAAGCATGAGCCACTAAATCCATCTCTAAATCATGGGTCAGATAATATAACTCATGAGGTCTTAATTACTGAGAAGCATAGACATCTACTTTACCTCCTTGCATCAACACACATCCTAAACCTTGATGAGATGCATCACAATACACCTAGAAATCTCCTTTAGGATCTGGCAGAATTAGCACTAGGGCTGATACCAATCTCTTTTCAACTCAATAAAACTTTTCTCACACTCGAGTGTCTAAACAAATTTCTCATCCTTCTGTAGCAACTTAGTCATTGGCTTGACTATCTTG
The DNA here is from genome assembly GCA_000418225.1 of Zizania latifolia. Taxonomy (NCBI): domain Eukaryota; kingdom Viridiplantae; phylum Streptophyta; class Magnoliopsida; order Poales; family Poaceae; genus Zizania; species Zizania latifolia. The sequence goes on from KE371274.1 coordinate 2,519, forward strand.
GAGAAATCTCAAAGAACTGACGGTAATAACCCGCTAGTCTAAGAAAACTTCTTATCTCTGTAGTGTTCTGAGGTTGTATCCAATCGGTAACAGCTTTGACTGTGCTAGGATCAATGGCAACTCCTGAAGAAGAGATGATGTGACCCAAAAACTTCACTTTAACCAAAATTCACACTTAGCTAACTTGGCATACAACTGATGCCCTCTTAGCTTCTGTAGGGCTAGGTGCAAATGCGCTACATGATCTTCCTCCGTCTTGGAATAGATAAGAATGTCATCAATGAACATCACCACAAACTGATCCAAATATCCCATAAACACATTGTTTATTAAATTCATGAAGAAAGCAGGGGCATTGGTCAATCCAAATGACATCACCAGATACTCAAACAATCCATAGCGAGTTGTAAAAGCAGTCTTGGGGATATCTTCTTCTCGAATCCTGAACTGATGGTATCCTGACTGAAGATTTATCTTCGAGAATACTGAGGCTCTTTGTAACTGATCAAACAAATCATCAATGCAAGGAAGAGGATACTTATTTTTTATGGTGACCTCATTCAAAGCCCTATAATCTACACACATTCTCTTAGACTTGTCCTTCTCTATGAAAACAACTAGGGCTTCCCAAGGTGAAGTGCTTGGATGAATGTATCATTTCTCCAGCAATTCTTTCACTTTCTTCTTTACTTCAGCTAACTCATTTGGGGCCATCTGATACGGTCTCTTATGAATTGGGGCTGTACCATTAACTAGATCAATTCTAAACTCAATGTCTCTCTTGGGTGGCATATCCGACAACTCTTCCAGAAAAACATTAGGATACTCTTGCACCACAAGTATCTCTTCAATCTTGACCTCATTCAACATGATCTTTAAACCAGACGGGTTTAGGTTATAGAAAGTGATGGTTTGGCCAAGGTGATTGGTTACGGTGACTTCTCTAGTTGCACACTTAATCTCACCCTCATGTTTCACTAACCAATCCATTTCTAAAATAACATCTAGGTCTTTAGATTCTATCAAGATTAGGTTAGCCAAAAAAAGGGACGTCAAGAATCTCAATAGTTACCAGAGTACTAAAGAGAGAAGTAGGTATCTGGTGGCCAGTGGTACAAATCACTAATGAGTGGGGTAGGGGTTCTACAGTCATTCCATATTTTTTTACAAAATTTTTTGATATGAAAGAATGAGTTGCACCGGAATCAAAAAGTACTGTTGCAAGTATTGAGTTAACAGAGAACATACCCAATACTACATCAGGGGCAGCTTAAGCTTCTTCAGCCGTCACGTGATTCACTCTTGCTTTGACTTGACCGGCAGGGGCTTGGGTTGGGGCTGCTGTAGCTCTGTTCTGATGCTTGGGCTCCGGACACCTATCAGCATAGTGGCTAGGCTTGTAGCAACTGAAGCACACCAGCGGCTTTTCATTCTTGTTCTTCAAGAGAACTTGATTAGCACCAATGGCTTGAGCAGGGCGAGGCGTATTAGGGCGGTACGCTTGAGGTGCACTACTAGTGTTTCCACTCACACTTGCAACATAAAACTGACGAGGGCGATTGGCCTGAGCATTGGGTCCTCCTGACTGCTGTTGCTGTGGCACCATCATAAAACGAGGCTTCTGATTGTTGGACTGCTGATTCTATACCATTCTGTGCTTCTTGGACTCTATCCTGTTATGCTGATCCTCTTGATGAATCGATTTATCAACCAACTTCTGAAAATTAACATAATCTCTAGAAATCAGATGAATGGCCAGTTCATTATTCAAACCACCAAAGAACTTCTCCTGACGCTAAGCATCTGATTTGACATCTTCAAGGGTGTAACAGGCCAAGTGATTAAACTCATGTAAATATTCAGTGACAGAACAATTCCCTTGCTTGATGACATGAAATTCCCGCTTCTTCAGAGCCACTAATCAATCGGGAACTTAGGCTTTTCTGAAACTAGCTGAAAAATCTGCTCAAGTAATCTCAATTCCATCAGCTCTGTTCTCCTTAAAGTGACTCTAATCTCCTGCTGGACCTTGAAGTTGGTGGGACGCAAATGAAACCTTCTCCTACTCAGTGCATTATAGAACCTCCAGTTTCTTCTCAATAGTGAACAGCCAGTCGCTAGTCTCTACTGGGTTGGCAGTTCTAGAGAAAATCGGTGACCTCATACGGAGAAACACTGACAACTTGTTCTAAACTGGAACAGGTATAGGTGAGGGTTGAATAGGAGGAACACATTGTGGAGCATTCATCTGGGTCATCAACATGGCCATGAGTTGATTTTGGTTGGTGAGAACTTGTGCCAAAGTAGGGTTCTCTTGCATTGGAGGCAGGAGATGGGGCTGGTGCTGCTACTGTTGCTGAGACTGTTTATTGTTGGCTTCAGTTGCTTCATCCATTCCGTCCTAAGAATTGACGCGGCGAGTCTGCACCATCTTGCTAAAGAGAACAAATGGGAGAGGGGATAGGCGAAATTTAGAAAGAGAAAAGAGGCAAGAGAAAATATCTTGTACTGATCTGAAATTCATTATGATTTTTATTAGACTCTAGAAGAAATTTCTAAGTGCAGATGTATCACAGAAGGCCGATACAAACCATACAGTGCAGACAAGCAAAGCTAACAAGCATTTAGACTAAGCAAAACAAATGCCTAACACAACATAGTAAAGGTACCTAGGGACACTAAGGGCTAGGATACTCTGAGGCTGGATCAAAATAAAACTCTGACTCTTCTGGATCACTCTCCTCCATGACTCCGTCTTCATTATCATCTTCACCCTCATCACTCTCAATGACGATGATCTCGTCTTCACGCATTCTCCTGATCACTTGTACCCTGGGCAACATCTAAACTCGCTTCCTTACAGTACGATGGATCCTGGGACTTTCTGGTGGAGATTCTCCCTTCAAGGTCGCAACTTCCTAGCGTAGCGCATCCACCTGATTCTGCAGCTAACAGATAGTCTGTTGGTTCCAATTCTTGTGCTCATGTGCTCCAATGAGTGAATCCTTATCGTAGTCGTCCATCGCCTTCAACATATTCGCCATCCTGACCATAGTAGCACCGTCTTCTTCACTAGTGGGTGGGTACTCTGCATAATCATCGCAATGAGTCTTCCTTAAGTGATACCTGTACTCCGATGCTGATAACTTGGCTGCATAGCAATCTCGAAGCTCTGCAATAGCAGCATAAGCAGCTTACTAGCAGGCATGATCAAAATTCCTTCCTTCGGCTTCTACTATCATTGAAGGGATAGTCTCTTTTTTGCTCATGATAGAAACAGCCACTTGTACCATTCCAGGGGAAACTAACCTGACTTGAACATAGGTGGGAACCTCCTGATATCCACAGAAAAAAACCATATGCCTCAACCCCTTGAGAAAACCTTGTTGGGTTTTGGGGAGACTACGCTAGTGCTTAATTTCAAAATTTACCCCGTTAGCCCAGGAACCATGAGTGCAATGGGATCATGAATCGTTACCTCGAGCCTCGGTGAAGCGCGTCCTCGAGCTGCTTCTCCCGGCTCCGTTCGTTCATCGGTGATCCGGCGATGAAGACGACGCGATCCTATGATCTGGCAAACTCCACGAGAAGAAGACGAGCACCACTATTGGAGTAGTGCTTCCACGTTATCCACACGTCAGGGGATAGGATCACCTCACGCTGGCATGCTAGCATCACTTGCGAGATCCGGGGAGAGATCACTACAATCGAGGTAGCAAGGAGAGAGGTGGCGGCTCGGGTTCTCAACCAGGAGCAATAGCAACAACAGTCTTGTCATGCTTGCCCCTCCTCTCTTTATATAGTGCCTTATCACGGGCCTTTAATCTGTATTAAAGCCCAATAGATCTAATCTGTTCGTCTAGACCGAAACTTCTAGTACTAACCGAAACTTTCAAAAATAACATTCTGTATCGAATTTATTTTGACCCAGAACATCCGGTCACAACCGGAACTTTTGGTTCGTCCAGGTCCGAAACTTCCGGGTCTCACCCGGAACTTCCGGTTCATCCAGGCAGGTCCGAAACTTCTGGTCCAACTGGAACTTTCGGATCCTCTAGAAACTAGAACTTTCGGTTTCGGCTAGCCCAGAACTTCCGGTCTAACCGGAACTTCTGGATGCTCCAAAACCCGAAACTTTCGGCACTCAGCAAGAACTTTCGATTCCCCTAGAATTCTCTTGGGCACAATTCCATCAATCTCCTACTTGCACAAGAGTCAATTCTTGCAAGCTTTAACATCCAATCCCCTTAAGCGTGCGACCCGATAGGTTCATATGCAAACGGCCGCTACCCGAAAACCCTTTCTGAATCGCCGATCAATAGCGGTACCTAGCAGCACATATTGACCCCCGAAAGCATACAAAGACAAAATCATACTTTCTGAACCTTGATATACTTACGCACCAATCCCTCTACCACATGACATCAGTTAAGCTCAAGGCAAGATTCGTGCCACCCTTGTTGATAGCTTGACACTTCACTCGATCAAGTAGTGGATTCAATCATGATCAACTCTTTGATCATAGTGGCATGGCCATGTATTTTCCAATCCGACTACCTCGAGGGGCCAGAGATGTCTCTCCCATTATTTAGGAGGGGTAAATTCCATCTTGACCGCTCACATCCCACGACATGTTTCGTGACACACCTGAAAGCAACCTTTATAACTACCCTGTTACGGAATAGTGTTTGGAAGACCCTAAGTGTGCTACTACACATTCTGGAATCAATGACGATCTTAGGTGTAAGGATTCTACAGGTACACCATTTAAGATGAAAACTGATGGCACATATAAAATAACAATCCCGGTAGTATCTCAAAGTGGGTCTATCCAACTCCATGTTCGCCAACATGAGTCCACATCACTTATTTGACATCTCCATGTCCATGATCTGTGAAACATGATCATCAATCAGACAGATGTGTTAATCTATGAATCATCACTGTCCCACATAACGATATAAGATTAGGGATCATTTAGAACAACATCATAACACAAAGAGTCTCACAAATAAGTCATCAACTTGCTGATCAATGTAAAATATATTTAGTTAAGGAACAAGATAACCAATTATCTAAATGTACACTAGCATAGAAAAGACACTTTCTCTTACATACACTGGACTCACTCATACAAGTATCTAATACTCATAGAACTCAAGTACGTCTCATGCTTGTGTAATGGCACCACTATTATCACAATAGAGGTCCACTAGACTGGACGCACTAGGGACAACACCGAGCTCAAAAACAAACTTTCTGATCCAAACTGCCTCCTTTGCAGCATCCGAAGCTGCAATATACTTGGCCTCTGTTGTTGAATCTGCAATCGTTTCTTACTTGGAACTCTTACAATTTACTGCAACCATTTTATTTTCATCAACGTCTATCTTTTTCTTAAAAATCTATTTACACTCGATAGTTTTTACACCATCAGGTGGATCGACGAAGTTCCAAACTTGATTCTCTCACATAGATTCTAACTCAGATCTTATGGCTCCAAGCATTTCTCAGAGTCTGGTCTCATCACCGTTTCCGTGTAGGTTTTAGGTTCATCATTGTCCAACAATAATATATCACGCTGCCTAGTGGTTAGAAACGCAAACCGCTCGGGCGCACGACTCAACCTCTTCGACCGACGTAGGGCTGGTGTCTCAACAACAGGCTCTGCAACATCTTGCATGTCGAGTTACGGTTCAGTAGGAGCTGAAATACTTTCTAGTGGTTCTCGAACTTCTTCGAGTTGCACTGTACTCCCACTAACCCCTTTTGAGAGAAACTCTTTCTTAAGAAAGACACCATTCCGGACGACAAACACTTTTCCCTCAACCAGGTTATACAAGTAATATCCTTTGATTTCTCTAGGATACCCCACAAAGAAGCATTTATCAGATTTAGGAGTGAGCTTATCAGACGTCTAACGCTTTACATAGGCCTCACTACCCTAGATCTTTAGAAAAGATAGCCCAAGACACTTCCCAGTTCATATCTCATATGGTGTCCTCTCTACAAATTTGGATGGAACTCTGTTTAGTGTGAAAGCAGCAGTTTCTAAAGCGAATCCCTAGAGAGACAATGGAAGATCAGTTTGACTCATCATCGACCGGACCATGTTCAACAAAGTTCGGTTCCTCTGCTCAGACATCCCGTTCTATTGGGGCGTGCCAGGTGGAGTCAGCTGTGGAACAATTTGACACTGCTTCAGATGATCATTAAACTCATGGCTCAAATATTCACCTCCACGATCCGATCGTAGAAATTTGATTGTCTTGCCTGTATAATTTTGTACCTCATTCTAGAACACCTTGAACTTTTCAAAGGATTCCGACTTATGCCTCGTTAAGGAGATATAATCATATCTACTAAAGTCGTCGGTAAAAGTGATGAAGTACTGAAACCCACCTCTAGCTATAGAACTCATTGGTCCACATACATCAGTATGTACAATGACATCACTGCTAGAAGATTAGTGACATAGGTAAGCAACACTTTGCTAATCACATCATATGTGACTCTTGTTCGTTGGGGGTAGCATCCAATGCCTGACTCCCAACTCCATGCCCCAAAGCCCAAAACCGTTTTGATAGCTTTGTTAAGCAAACCAATACTATGCATGTGATTGTCCGACATTTACCCTAACTAGTCAAGATAAAAGACGGCACCCTATTTTGACAAACGCACCATCAATGATCGAGAACCTTGGTAGGTGCAGCTATTGGAAAGAGCATCAATACTTAATTTTCTGAAGAAAACTATTCTAATATGGTAACGATGCCTACCGCACACGGAACATAAAAGAATAGTATGACAGGAACATAAGTAAACATCACAGGCAATCATATTAATTGTGACATAGTATGGCCCTCTCGCATGGTGATCTCCATCTCCATGGGTCCTATCCGTCGGGTCATCACGCTTCCAACCTCCATGAACTTGTATCAGTCTATTACACCTAATAGCACTATAATAATTACATGAGTAGAAGCATCATATGTCGACGCGCAGGTCGTACAACATTTGAACAGCCTTGGGCTATATAATCAACCATGACACGTAGGCCATGTTATTACATTCATGTATCTCATACATTTGCGAGGCCATACCAGTCACAACATTCTCTGCAAAAACAAGTTAGGCGAAGAATCTACACGTGACTGAACTGGATCCGGAACTTTTGAAATCAACCTTCTGACTTGGATTTAAATTAGCCCGGAACTTCCGAGTCACACCTGAAACTTCCGAAAACAACCTTTTGTACGGAATTTATTTCTGTCCGGAACTTTCGGTCCAACCAGAACTTCTGGACCTGGAACTTTTGGTCCAACCGGAACTTCCAAAAATAACATTCTGTATCGAAGTTTATTTCGGCCCAGAACTTTCGGTCCAACCGAAACTTCCAAAAAATCTGACGCAAAAACAATAGATCCTATCTATTTCCACCACATATCACTATATGTGATCGATCCAGATTAAACACTACGTACGTAGGCTATGATACCACTGTTAGGTTAAGGGGAGGCTACACTAACGCTTAATTTCAAAATTTACCCCGTTAGCCTAGGAACCATGCGTGCAATAGGATCATGGATCGTTACCTCGAGCCTCGAGACGCGCTCGGGCAGCGGAAGTAGAGTGGTGAAGTGCATCCTCGAGCTCCTCCTCTCGGCTCTGTTCGTTCATCGGTGATCCGGCGATGAAGACGACGCGATCCTACGATCTGGCGAACTCGACGGAAAGAAGACGAGCACCACTATTAGAGTAGTGTCTCCACGGTATCCGCATGTCCGGGGACAGGATCACCTCGCGCTAGCGTGCTAGGACCACTAGCGAGATCCAGGGAGAGATCGCTACAATCAAGGCAGCAAGGAGAGAGGTGGCGGTTAGGGTTCTCAACTAGGAGCAATAGCAACAGCAGCCTTTTCGTGCGAGCCCCTCCTCTCTTTATATAGTACCTCATCAAGGGCCTTTAATCTGTATTAAAGCCCAATAGATCTAATCTGTTCGCCTGGACCGGAACTTCTGGTTCTAACCGGAACTTCCAAAAATAACATTCTGTATTGAATTTATTCCGACCCAGAACTTCCGATCACAACCGGAACTTCCGGTTCGTCTAGGTCCGGCACTTCCGGGACTCACTCGGAACTTCTGGTT
>KE371274.1:34145-47087 GCA_000418225.1 Zizania latifolia
AGGTGGTGGTTCCAAACATGGCCGGCGGCGGAACGGGCTGATCTCCCGGGGCAGGAATGGCCTGAGTTTTTGGCACCGGCGCACAGGTCCTCTTGGACTGCCTAACCATGCTTTGGAGGGGCGATTGGAGGCGATTTGGGCGCAGATTTGATGCTTTAACCTTCGATTTGGCCCGCGTGGAACAGATCTGGTGCATGGAGAGTTGATTTGGCTGGAGGTGGAGAGGATTTGCTACTTGCTTTGGCGGGAGGGAGAGGGGATTTGCTGCTTTTGCTGCTTGCTTTGGCGGTAGGCAGAGAAGAGAAGAGTTTCTGCTTGCTTTGGCTAGAGGCACAAAGAATTTGCTGCTTGCTTCAGGAGGAGGAAGACGACGTCCCAGGCGCCTGCTGCTAGCTGGAAGCCAGCAAAAACTTTTCGTTACCCGTGAAGAAGCCTGGCGACTCAACCATCGCCCGCTGAGTTCTCTCTCTTCTTTTCTCACTGCTCCAGCTAGGATTTTTTTGACGTGTCCTGTTATTTAGCCTACTGACCAGGCGTTGTTATACTTGCTCTAAGCGTGAGGTGCGTGTAGAACTGTGCATTCATGCATGGGGAGCGGGAGTCTGGCAGTGCATGACTGCATGTGCATCCAAGTATTCAATGGACCAAGCCAGCAAGCCTACATCGAAGTATCCAATGGACCAAGCTAGCAAGTCTGTGTAGTATTCAATATAACACCCATGTAGCAAAGTGCCATAGGCGTCTTCTCTTTTTCCCCACCAAGGGCATAGAAGCACAGGCATGACAATAGGTGTCAAGGATATGACTCCTGGGTATCCCACGATAGGCTTATCATACCAAACCGAGAGTAGGCCAAGCCCAGTTTTGGAGTCTGGTAAAGCCCATGGATATGGGTTCGATTCTGATAAGGCATATCAGAGCCATATCTAGAAACCAAACACCACAATCCGGTATAAGGAGATATACTAGTACTAGGATCCTTGTAATTAGGAAATAGACCCGAGTTCGGTATGCGATCTCAGATATCTAGGAACCGACTCGGGATAGAGTCCTGTAATTGTTAGGCTCGCCCCTTGATTATATAAGAGGGGCGAGGCACCCCCCTAAAGGCATGCTTTGAGGCTTTTAGGCTTTTCGTGCTTGATAGCTTTATGCTTTAGGCTTTCATCATATTGTAAAGCTTAGATAATTATCAATCCAGTAAAACACAGGACATAAGGCTATTATCTCTTGGGAGGCCTGAACCTGTATAAATCTTGGCTCTGTTCTTTAGAGTCGACTATAGGAATCAAGAGTGTTGTGCTTCCCTACCAATCTATTCACCACCTCAGACACCCCCATAGGTAGACTGATCGACAATTCACCAACAACAGGGTATGGCAGGCCAGAGAGTGGAGCCGCAGTGTTTGGATCGGGCCAGATTTGAGCTGCACATTTATATCAGGCCGTGCCGAGCTGGCCAGCCATGCTAACCCCTCGGCCCAAGCATAGCTCGGAGCTTTCTGCCAGGCTGGCATGGCCCGATAGCGAACGGGCTGGACTAGGTCTGGGCCAGGCCAAAATAGCCATGCCTCGTGTCGGCCCAAATAGCCTGGCCCATATGGGCATCTTTAATTGGCTTACATGATATGTTTCTTTCTATAGAAAATTCATTCATGAGAAATGGAATAGACGTGGTGAACCAAGTAAGAAATATACAGGTAACCTTTTAAGAAGTGGTGTTAGGAGAGGTCATCCTAATTTTGTATCTTGGTTTTACCAACAAGTAACTTTTTAACCTATACAAGTCATTCCATATTTTGGAGATTTAGTTGGGTACCCTAATTGACATAAAGAACAAATTGTTTTTCTATGTAGAGTCTACATGACTTGTCTATGAGTGATGACTTGAAGCAAGTAGCTGTAGGTTGTCATAGTAGAGTGAAGATGTACAATACATATGATGTAAATGGGTACTGATTTCGAACAAATAAATATGAGAAGGGAGACCAAATACCGCCACAAGAAATAGTGGGTTGCTGACCATAAGACAAGGAGAAAACAATGATACCATTGAGTATTATGGATACATCAAAGACAGTTGAACTTGTCTTTCAAGGCAGCAGTCCTATCACACTTGTCTTAATTCAAATGTCATTGGTTTGATCCTGCCAAAGTAAAATACACCCCAAGATATGGTTTAGTGGAGGTTGCACATGCCTCAGTCCTACCAACATATGAGCTATTTGTTGTGGCTCATCAAGCCACACAAGTTTACTATGTCCCATACACATGCAAATATGCGTGACATCTTATTGATTATTGGGTAGTATACAAGGTCCAGCCAATTGGTAGATTGCCTGTCCCAACTAATCAAGACTATGACTTTGTCCCAAACATTGAGGCTATCCAATTCTATCAAGATGACAGCCTGCCTGGAAGCTTTGTAATTAACCTTGGTGAAGAGCTAGAAGATAATGAAGATAATTATGAGAATGATGCTAAAGGTGAAACCAACATGGATTTATAGGAAGTGGTCAATGGTAATGATTTGGAATTGCTAAATGGATCAGTTATTCTAGTAGTGAATGGAGATAGATGACAATAGTAATGATGAGCTACCAGAAGAATTCAATGGTAGTGACGAACACCTTGAAGTCATACAAGAAGAGAATGCATATGATGAGTATTTTTAAGCATGCTCTACATTATTTATTTGCTGCAACACCAACATTGGCTACTTTCAAATGAGCTGAAGTAACTTGTGTTATCACTTGCTGTAATTAGATTATTTATTGTACTATAATTTGATGGCTACATATCCTACGCATACAACTAATTGAAGCTATGTTTTAGGACAATGCGGCATAAGAAGATAACTACTAAGGGAGCTTTAAGATCTGCTCATGATAGTGTCAGTGCTGCTATGTCAAGTAGGGCTACTGACTCTACAGATTTAGAGAATGATAATAATGCCCTAGTGGGAGAGGTACAAGAGGTTCAAGAATTATGGACATATGGAGCCACTAGGGTGCCACTAGTTCCCACACGGGAGGAGGACAAGATCATCCTTGTGCCAATAGAAGACAAGTAATTAATACAATTCTATGTTAACCTTTTGCTCAATCTTTTGTGTTGATTGGTTTTGAAATTTTCTTTTGTTTGCATGCATAGGCATTGGAAAGAACTAAACTTTGGTGACAAATCTAGACTCCCTAATGGTATCCTTAGTGCTCTAATCAAGGAGAATTTTCTAGGACTTGTGAAATACAAAGGCAGGGATGAGCTTGTTTGGACTTGGCAACACTACAAACTGGTTCTAGATAATCCTAAAAGCTGGCAGGAACATCTACCTAGTCATTTGGATCGTGTGAAGGAAGATTTTTGGATATTCCATAGGTGTTTTGATACTCTTTAGATGAATTGTTGTGCATTTTAATAGTTTTACATAGTAGTAATGCATGCTACTCCTTGTCTGCACACATGTACATGCTTCTTTTTTACCATGTTTTACATGATTCAGCCCTTTTGCTACTCTATTTGTTACAACTATATTTTAGTTGGGCTGAGGGAAAAGAAAAAGATGACAGAAGAGTGGTCCACAATGCCACCAAGCGTATCATTCGAGATGTGATGTATGACTACCAGTGGTCCAGGCTGTGATTGACTACCATGTGCTTATTCTAAAAAAGCCAATGGTTCAAAAAGAAGCTTGTAGAAAGTATCTCACCGTGGAGCAATACATGCAGGTAATATTTGAAAACATGTCCACCTAGTAATTCTAAATATTACTACTCGATGACACCTATTATATTTGTAGGCTAAACCTTGGTGGGCTCAGAAGACCCCAGATGCGTGGCGAAAGTTAGCTGAACTGCGTTGGTGTAACGATGAGTGGAAGAAGATGTCTTGCGCTGGTAGGGTTCACAGGGAGATGATGGATGGTCCACCCCACCGCCAAGGAAGTGCTTCCCTCGGTCATTACTAGAGGAACATGATAACTAAATCGGCCTTTGTTTTCTATCATTTTAAACTATGCTAAGTCAACAGATTTTATTCCATGCAGGAGATGAAAGAGAAGAGACCGGTGCATATACTAGAGGCTTATGTAGAAGCAAGGAAGAGTGAAAAGATGGACTGGACTACTGTTCTGAGGCTACTAGAAGAAAGCTTGTAAGTGATTGCAAAAAAGTAAGCACTCAATTCTATCATGCAGAGGTCTAGTTAGTAAATATCTAATATTATCACATAGGAGACCTATGTTGAAGTTGTTAAGGAAAAGCATGGTCAAGACTATGGTTGGATGCATGCCCCAATTGATGGTGCTGTTGTGCATAAGGCTAGTGGAGGCAAGAAGCATGGTCATTTTTTAATTGCTGATGATTTCATAAACACGGCATATGTTCTTTATGATGTACGACCATCAGATTTTGAGTCGCAAGATGAACAATGGCCTTGCAGACGAGAATGGCTAGATGCTGATCATGTAGGATAGATTGAACAACTTGAGAGACAGCTACAACAAGAGTGTGAGGACAGGCAGAGAGAGCGTGAGGACAAGGAGCGTGACAAAGAGCATGAACGTGAGGAAAGGGAGCTGAGCGAGAAAAGGAGAGGGACCGAGAGGAGAGGCAGCAAGAGCGTGAGGCATGGAAAAAGGAAACAAACTACTTGGTTTCTGCATTATAGGTAAATTCAAGTTTTACTTGTGCTGGGAAGGTTTAAACTTTACTAAATTTAATGATCATATGCATGCTGCCTGTATTTGTGCAAATAATTTTTAGGCGCTTCAATATAAGCTAAATGTTCAATTTTTGCCTCCACAACAAGTAGCTACAGATCTTCAGTTGCATCTTTTGGTGAGCGTTTTATACTAGTTAGTGCTTTTCATATTCTAGTTGTTACAACACCATAGTTTAAATGTGGAACTGAGTACGTATTGAACTGTTGATGCATAAACTACAGATGGTTGTTGGCAAACAAATTTGAATAGCTAGTCATCATCATCTGCAAAAATGGAAGTAAAATATTGATAAGCATAGAAATATCAAACAGAGTATCTTGATATGCTCAAAAACACTGATATGCTGCTTTCTGCACGCTAGATGAGTGGATGATTCCGTTCATCTCATTTCCACTTTGATTACACTGTTGTTTGATGGCTAATTAATTATCCCAATACCCAGTATTATACTGCTATCCTACTTTTGCTCCATGTCATATACTCACTCTCCTATATCTTGAGTTGATGTTCTCTATCTTTTTTTCTGAAATGGAACAATGGCTAGTTTCATAGTGACCGGAGTCTGGTGTTTGATAGCTAGTGATTGCCTTGAAAATCTTAGATTGAAGGGAGACTGGAAACTTTGAAATTCAGATTGGCTGATCTCTACTTTGTTCATGGTGGCCTGGTGGGCATGGAACTATTGTAAATATCATATCGTGTGTGTCCTTTTTACTTTTATCTAAAGTTCTTGCTTAAGTGATGATGAGTTATTTTAGCCCTAAGAATGTATATGGTGATTTGATGGAAGGTCTATTTCTATAATGACAAGACTGGATTAGTATGCTTGGGATTTAATAATTAGCTCAAACATGTTTGCATGATTTGCTCATTATATGGAAATTGATAGCATATCTATCCAAATGTTAGGTGTTCCAAAACTACAGACAAAAAGGGGTTCATTTCTGATATGTGTATCCTGTCTATATGGGCATTGGACAATTTAGAATATTTTGTTAACTCTTATGCTTTTTCTTTTTCAATGCCAGAGGTAGTAGTCCACTACTAGCATGTTTGGATGATATCTGATCTCATTGTAGCTTTTATCACCAGAACATAAGTGGTTCATTTGGAAGCATATATTGTAGACCCTCTAATTTGTTTGTGTACCGGTGCATGCGTCTACTTCACTCTTTTGACATCATACTAATATTCTACTCCTTTTCACATCCTACTAATTTTTAGACTTCATACGGATCAGCTATTTTCAATACCACCCCTGCTTGCATCGAATCACAAGGTCCTGTAATTTCCAACTAAGTCCAAGTAGTGTGACCACAAAAAATATTTATGGTTGGTTGTTTTTGGAAGATTTCGAGCAAAGCTAGCTTTTGGAATTAGGTTTATAACTTCTATATATGTGAATGAGATAATTATATGTAATGGTTGTTTGGAATTAGTTTTATGTTTGGCTTTTTGGAATGTTGGATGGATTTATGGTGCGTTGTTTTCTAGAAGATCTAGAGCAAAGCTTTTGGAATTGGGATTATAACTTATGTATATGTGAAATTATATGTACTACTAGTTGTTTAGAAGTAGATTTATATATGGTTGAATTGGCTATTTAGAATGAATGTGGACAGATTTATTGTGTTGATTGTTTGGAATGTATTATGGACAGATTTGTGGTTCTAGAGTGTTGTATTAACTACATTTTTGGTCTGGAATGCTGAAATTGTGAACAGCAAGTTTCCCATGTATCAAGGGAGATTCCCGATCAAGTGGTGTAGCGCACAAGAACTTGTCAAGGATATGACCCCTGGGTACCCCACAATGGGCTTATCATTTCGGACCGAGAGCAGGCCAAGCCCAGCATTGGAGTTCGGTGTGGCCCATGAAGGGGGTTCGGTCCCGATAAGGAATATTAGGTCCTTATCAAGGAACGAAGCTCTATATCTGGTATAAAGAGATATGTTTATACCAGAATTCTTGTAATTAGGGAATTAGGATCTGGGTTCAGTATGTAATCCTGGACATAAGGGAAACCGACTTAGAGTAGAGTTCTGGGTTGTTGGGCACGCCCCTTGACTATATAAGGGGGGCGAGGCACCCCGAGAGGAATCTTATTCTTCATGCTCTTATACTTTATAAGCTTAGATAACACATAATACACCAAAACACTAGACGTAGGGCTATTATCTATTGGGAGGCCTCAACCAGTATAAATATTGGCTCTCGTTTCCTAGAGGTGACCATTGGGTCTATGAGTGTCACGCTTCCCTAATCTTCTATTCACCACCTCGGGTACCCCCTTGGGTGGACTGCTCGGTGATTCACTGATAGTTGGTACACCAGGTAGGGGGTCATGACAACTTTCACCAAGATTCGATGGCATCTCTCCCAGAATTTTTCGTACCCACTAGCTCCGTCTTCATATTCGAAAGCCTAACATTCACTAGCAATTCGAAGGGGCAACTTGCCCTTTCACTGTCCACATTAGGGATCGCTCCCAAGGCACCCAACTCGGGGGGTCAAGCCTCCTCTTTATTCCCCGAGAAGGCTGGTTGGCCCGACTACGGTCAGACCTCAGTTGGTCTCGAGAATTACATCATCTTCTCTAGCAAGAAGGGTCGGGTTGTTCGGTGCCGATAGGTGAAATCGAGATCATCGACAAGCCTGAGGCCAGTCTTCGAGCGCCTAGTCCTTGGTTCCTAACCAATCTCATCATGATGGCTGAGGGTGATGTATCTTCTTCCAGCAGTGATCGGTGCAGGCACACCACAGTAGCAAAGGTTGCACAGGACGACGGGGTCCGTTGTAATCTCGACGACGAATTCACCCTTGAATTCAATGGTCATAGAGTCTTCAAGATTCCCGGCACCAACCTAGTGGTGATCGAGAGAGCACTCGGCTTGCTTCCCGATACCCCATAGTTACAGTGAGCCAAGGCTCTGACTCAGGCAGCAGCGATGCAGATCAACACCCCAGCGCCCGCTGTAGCCCATCCCCACTCTCCTCCATGGGTAAAGGAGGACAATAGTTTTGGTCGATACCGACCATCACGAGGATAGACTGAGTCCTCACGTGATGGTCCACGCTATGATTGGAAGGACCATCTGACCATGCTAGGGAGATAGAACAATAGAATCTGTTCAGAAATCCATAGACAGATGGACGGTGATCAAAGCATTGGTGGTGGCGGTGGCAGCACTGGTAGCAGTAGTTCCAGCAGCGATGAGAGTCACCAAAACCATCACAATCACCGGAGTCACAGGAGTCAAAGCGATTATGGCGGCTTTCCCGCGTTCATGGTTGCGCCCGAGGCCCTAGTCAGTGGGGACTTTGGCTGACGACCGCTCCCGACAAACCGACCTCGCTCGAGCACCAGCCCACTTTAGAACAAGGCATGCACACAAGTCATCACCTCTCATCCAAGAATTCTAAGACATCAGAATCAAGACTTCAAAGGGTTTCACTCTAGATACTTTTTGACCCATGAGCCAAATTTTCCATTTGACTCGAGGCTCAGAGGCTACATCGTGTGGGTGCACCTATGCGGTGCACCTCACACAAAGAAAAAGGCATAAATTTTTCAAGATCGTCATATTCCAGCAAAGACTCAAGTTAAAGAATGAGCTCTTCCTAGCTTGATCAGTTAAAGACTTTCAACCAAGCTAAGAAGAGCTCGGGGGCTGCTATCAGGGATATGACCCCAAGGTACCCCACAATAGGCTTATCCGTCCGGACCGATAGCAGGCCAAGCCTATCATTAGAGTTCGGTGTGGCCCATGAAGGGGGTTCGGTCCTGATAAGGAATATTAGGTTCTTATCAGGAAACTGAGCTCTATATCTGATATAAAGAGATATGTTTGTACCAGAATTCTTGTAATTAGGGAATTAGGACCGGGGTTCGGTATATAATCCCAGATATAAGGAAAACTGACTCGGAGTAGAGTCCTAGGTTGTTGGGCTCATCCCCTAACTATATAAGGGGGCAAGGCACCCCTAGAGACATCTTATTCTTCATGCTCTTAGACATGGTCACATAATACACCAAAACACTGGACGTAGGGTTATTATCCCTCAAAAGATCTGAACCAGTATAAATCTTAGCTCTTATTTCTAGAGTCGACCATCAGGTCTGAGAGTGACACGCTTCCCTAATCTTCTATTCACCACCTCGGGTACCCTCTTGGGTGGACTGCTCGATGATTCACTGAGAGAACTATACCAAGTGTCACTGGCGCACAGCATGTTTCTCGTCTGTCAAAATAGTTTCCTGAGTGGCGTAGCGCATAGGAACTGTCCCGAGTGTCATTGGCGCACAGCAAATTTCCCATGTGTCCAAGTATTTTCTCGAGTGTTCTAGAACATGGGGACTATCCCATGTGTCCCATGTAAAAAACACACGGGAGCTTACCATGTGTTTTGATTCAAAAAATACACTCTAGAACAATTTCGTTTCTGTTTCCTCTTCTCCGTCACGTACTTTTTTTTGACGGCTTATGAACACACGGAAAAGTTTACTCTACCATGTGCTACACTTCTAACACTTAGGAAAGAAGGTCGGGAAAGCCTCGAGGCTTCCGTGTAGGTAATCCCAAGTGTTAGCACACGAAAAACCATATCCTGTATGTTTTATACTGATTTTCGCGTGTTTTTGGTGCTAAGGAAACAATCATGTTCGGGTATTAAAAGAAAAAGACACATTATTGCTATGCATGACAGTTAAAAAAAGATTTTGAATGCCCACTTGCACAATTAAAAGCTGCATTATTGCACTTGGGTGATTGTGTATAAAACAGCTACCTCAATAATGTATGATTTGGTCTTGTTTTATGGGCGCAGCAAGTCTTCCAATTATCGAGTTGCAACAGCAACATCTAGGGCGGATCAGTACTGGCAATAATAATGCACTTGTTTAAAACTGGCGATGCAACGGCAACATATAGCTAGGGAGGTCTGTACCGGCGTGCATGAAATTACTCTCTCCCTCCCAAAATACAACCATTTCTATTCTTCAAATTTTATCCTAAATATTACAATTTCTATAACGTTTTCCTCTAAATCTTCCTATTTTACCCCTATCTAGAGTACTAGTTGTATGTAGTATTAATTACTTAGAGTACTAGTTAAGGGGTAGTTTGGGCTTTTTTTCTTATATTTTAATAAATGCACCAAAGTCTAGAAATAACTATAATTTGAGATAGAGCGAGTACGATTTTAAGATCACGCATGTTTCAGATCAGTTTTTCAATTACCAAGCTGTTACGTCCTTATACTAGGATAATTAAATACTTACTTGTTATATATATTGTTATATATATTATAAGTCGTTTAACTTTTTGATAAGTCAAATTTCTCTAACTTTGATCAATTTTATAAAAAATATAGCATAATTAAAACTCCAAGTTAGTTTCATCAAATAGACTATAAATATATATTAATACTGTATTTATTTGATATAAAAGATATTAATATGTTTTAATTTAAATTTGATTAAAGTTAGAGAAATTTACTTAAAAATCAAACGACTTATAATATAAAACAAATTAGACTTATAATATAAAACAAATGCTTGTCCTCATTCGACACCCCCTAAAAAAACTCATGCTGATCTTTTTAGTGTAATACTATTCTACTCGTTGAGCTAATTTCTTCCGATTAACAAATTGCAATGTTAATTGATAAAATGACAGCATGTGATCGTTTGTGTTCATGAAAAGAGAAACATTTTGATCTTATCAATTCGTTGACATTTTTCAGAGTAATTTAAAGCTGCAAATCTGCAATACTATCGATCAGGACTGATCGAGCTAGTCACTAATTGTTGACCCACATAGGGTGAAAATGGATCTGATAATATCCTATCAGCTCCGCTCCGAATATAATCCAGTCAAATCAAAGATATGTTAGCAATTTTTAAAATCCAACAGATTCATATTTGCATTCAGATTTTTTGATAAGGATACGGATGTTATATCGATAAAATCTCATGAATTTGAATTATTCGATATTTGATATATGCGGAATAACCGAAAGCGTGAAAATCGGATAATCCAGAATTTACTTTGCAGCCCATCGCCCAGTTATAAGTCCAAAATTAACACTTCCGCAGTCCGCACTTCCGCTGTTACTGTTTGGCAGGCGGTGATGGCTTTGAGCAGATAGATCATCTGCGTGCGATGATGTCACTGCCAACAAACCAAGAAAATCCTGGAGCTAGACATGACTTGACATCCAATTAGTCTCTGTTAATCTACTAGTATGTGCAGCTTTATCTTGTGATCGATGCTAATTAATACTTAATTAGCTTGGATATTGAAAAGGACAAGAAGATGTTCCCAATTTCAAAGGACACCACCCATGACCATTTACGCATGCAGTACGTACTCACAGCGGCAACAGACAGGGTTCTATAATTAATTAACAGATCAAAGTTCATAATAATAGTAGTATTAATCAAAACAATAATTAATCAGAAACATATGCTTGGGCTTCAGTGGTTAGATCCCAAGTCTGACACATGAAATGGGATACGGTCACATGAGTGGTCTCATCAGGTGAGTTCATCAAAGCAAAAGCAAAAGTACTCCATAAATTGAAACTTTTAGCAGTACTTCACAAATCAAATTCTTATTGGTGGGTTCACTAAATTAATGAAAGCTGGATACGCATATGTATATCTAGGACCACTTCTATTGATGAAGAGGTGGCTTCCACCAAGCACAACTTTGTGTGTACTTCTAATATAAATCATCTTATTGTCTCACTTCTAGCTAATTTCCTAATTTCACTAGCATAGAAACCGTTTTTAGTGACAAATAATAAGGACTATTAGTGACGGGCATGTATCCCATCACTACATCACTATTATCGTGTCAGTGAAGACCAGTTATTAGTGACGGATAAACACCTATCACTATTGGTCGACCTGTAGCGATAGGTTGACATGTTGACCCGTCACTAGTAATCGACCTATAGTGACGGATTGATATATACACCAATCACTATATGTGGACCTATAGTGACAGGTGTACATCTTGGCCCATCACTCAAGGTCCTAACACTAGTGACGGGTTAACATGTACACCCGTCAATAAAGTCATATCTTTAGTTAAGGATAGTTATTTATGCCAGCAATTAATACAAATAGTAGTGACATGTATTTTTTATACCCGTCAGTAACATGAAGACCGTATTATAAGAAATAATATTTATTAGGATGCATCCTAAATCAAAGTCAGGCTTTGACTGCCATCATTTTACAGTGCAAAAACATTATAGAAATGACCAGTCACATCAAATTCACCATAATAATAGACATCATATCATTGACAACACAATTTATATTGTAATTGAAGAAGAACATATATCATTATGAACAATAATTTAACTGTTCACATAGTTGTTGCAATTCATGTACATTACAAAAAGAAAAGTCAAGCGGTGTCTCTAAAATGGAATTCTCCCTTTGGGGAGATGAATTCTGTCATTATATATGTCGCTATCATCAGTGTGCGGATGTTGTGCAAGTCAGACTCTGTTGGACCAAAACTAGCGACCAGAGGGGGGGTGAATGGGCGCAAACTAAAATACAGCGGAAAAATAAAACTCCTGAAACTTGAGTGTCGGACTTGCAAGTGACTCGATGTGATTCAGTCCAAGATTTGGACAAATAAAAGTCACACCTGGCAAGTCGATACTTATACTTCAGAAACCTTCCTCAAACTCAAGTATCGGACTTGCGAGTGATTGGATAAGACTCAGCCCACGGCCGTGCTAATGATGTTCACTCTTCAAAGCAAGTTGATACAATCCTCGAAAAGATAAACGCCTAAAAGAAATGCCGCTCGTAGAGACAAGTGTAAATCGGTCTACCAAAATGCACCAATAAGTGTGACGAGAGTTCTATAGAAAGAGATACGCCCGAAACATTCAAATGCAAAAGACCGAACACTTGATGAGCGAACACGGTGTCATTCCATCAAACATACAAAAACGCGTTCTGGATCCTCTCAAACAATCACATAAACACTGGACATGCATCACAACATGGTCACATAGATATTTCATCAAACATATATCATACAGTTCAAAATCAAGTGCCTTGTACACATTAAATCAAACACCTAGGCTGCAGTGAAAACTCTATGAAGCATTTTATCAAACAGATGGTGAGCAGGAGTAGTATACTGCAGATTCGATGAAGAGGATGGCCGGAGAAGCTCGTGCTGTGC
>KE371274.1:81894-114879 GCA_000418225.1 Zizania latifolia
TTTAATCTGTATTAAAGCCCAACAGATCTAATCTGTTCGCCTGGCCCGAAACTTTTCGCTATAGCCAGAACTTCCGGACCTCGAAACTTTCGGCTACAGCCGGAACTTTCGAAAATTACCTTCTGTATCGAATTAATTCTCGACCCGGAACTTCCGGCTATAGCCAAAACTTCCGGTTCATCTAAAAAATCAAATACTGGGGCTGGCCCGAAACTTCTGGTCCTACCAGAACTTTCGGATGCTCTAGAACCCGGAACTTCCAGCTACAGCCGGAACTTTCGGTTCCTCCAGAATTTTCTTGGGCACAATTCCATCAATCTCCCACTTACACAAGAACCAATTCTTTACAAGATTTGAATTCCATCCCCTTAAACGTGCGACCCGATAGGTTCATATGCAAACTGCCGCTACCCCGGAAACCCTTTTCAGATCGTCGATCAATAGCGGTACCTAGCAGCACATATTGACCCCCGAAAGCATACAAAGTCAAAATCATACTTTCTGAACCTTGATATATACACACCAATCCCTTTACCACATGACATCAGTCAAGCTCAAGACGAGATTCGTGCCACCCTTGTTGATAGCTCGACACTTCACTCGATCAAGTAGTTGATTCAATCATGATCAACTCTTTGATCATAGTGGCATGGTCATGCACTTTCCAATTCGACTACCTCGAGAGGCCAGAGACGTCTCTCCCGTTATGTAGGAGGAGTAAATTCTATCTTTACCGCTCACATCCCACGACATGTTTCGTGACACACCCAAAAGCAACCTTTATAACTACCCTGTTACGGAATAGCGTTTGAAAGCCCCTAAGTGTGCTACTACACATTCTGAAATCAATGATGATCTCAGATCTAAGGATTCTGCGGGTACATCATTTGAGATGACAACTGATGGCACATATAAAATAACAATCCCAGCAGTATCTCAAGGTGGGTCTATCCAACTCCATGTTCACCAACATGAGTCCACATCACTGATTTGACATCTCTATGTCTATGATCTATGAAACATGATCATCAATTAGACATATGTGCTAATCTATGAATCATCACTGTCCCACATGACGATATGAGATTAGGGATCGTTTAGAACAACATCATAACATAAAGAGTCTCACAAACAAGTCATCAACTTGCTGATCAATGTAAAAGATATTTATTCAAAGAACAAAATAACAAATTATCCAAATGTACATCAGCATAGACAAACTAACTTCTTCTCACATACACTCGACTCACTCACGTAAATATCTAATACCCATAGAGCTCAAGTGCGCCTCATGTCTAGGCTGTGAAAGAGGCTTCATCAACGGATCGACTAGGTTCAAATCCGTGTGCACCTTGCATATCTTCACATCATCTCTATCTATAATCTCACGGATCAGATGATAGCGCCGCAATATGTGCTTGGACTTCTGATGTGACATAGGCTCCTTGGCTTGCGTAATGGCATCACTATTATTACAATAGAGGTCCACTGGACTAGACGCACTAGGGATAACACCCAACTCAGAAACAAACTTTCTGATCCAAACTGCCCGCTTCACAACTTCCAAAGCTGTAATATACTCGGCCTCTATTGTTGAATCTGCAACCATTTCTTGCTTGGAACTCTTCCAACTTACTACGCCTCCATTGAGACAGAACACAAATCCAGACTGCGATCGCGAATCTTCCTTATCGGTCTGGAAGCTGGCATCGGTGTAACCATTTACAATGAGCTCCTCCTCCCCTTCATAGAATAGGAACATATCATCAGTTTTTCTCAAGTACTTAAGGATAATCTTTACTACCGCCCAGTGACTTTCACCAGGGTTTGACTGATATCTGCTCGTAACACTTAGAGCATAAGAGACATCTAGGCGTGTACAAAACATGGCATACATGATGGATCCGATTGTGGAGGCATACGGGATCACACTCATCTTCTCCAGCTCATCAGCTTTCGAAGGACACTAACTCTTGCTGAGAGAAATACCATGTGACATCGATAGGAAACCTTTCTTGAAATTGTGCATATTGAACCGTTTCAATACCTTATCAATGTACATGCTTTGGCTTAATCCAATTAATCTTATCGATCTATCTCTATAGATCTTTATGCTCAAAATGTATGATGTCTCTCCAAGATCTTTCATTGAGAAACTTTTTCTCAACGAAGACTTGACAGCATCTAACATAGGAATATCATTTCTGATCAACAATATGTCATCTACATATAAGACCAGAAACACAAGTGAGCTCCTACTAGCCTTTTTGTAAATACAAGGCTCTTCTTCATTCTTGATGAAGCCAAACCCTTTGACTACCTCATCAAAATGAAGGTTCCAACTCTGAGAAGCCTGCTTCAGCCCATAAATGGATCTTTGCAGCTTGCAAACTTTCCCAGCATTCTCAGGATCATCAAGACCTTCAGGCTGTGTCATGTACACATCCTCACTTAGGTTTCTATTAAGGAAAGCCGTCTTGACATCTATTTGCCATATCTCATAATTATAAAATGTGGCAATTGCTAGGATGATCCGGATAGACTTTAGCATAGCGACGAGCGAAAACGTTTTATCATAATCAACATCTTGAATCTGCATTAAGCCTTTCGCCACCAATCGTGCCTTATAGATGTGAACATTTCCATCAACGTTTATCTTTTTCTTAAAAATCCATTTACACTTGATAGTTTTTACACCATCAAATGGATCGACCAAGTTCCAAACTTGATTCTCTCGTATGGATTCTAACTCGGATCTTATGGCTCCAAGCTATTTCTCAGAGTCTGGTCCCATCACTAGTTCCGTATAGGTCTTAGGTTCATCATTGATCAACAATAATACGTCGCGCTACATAGTGGTTAAAAACGTAAACCGCTCGGGCGCACGCCTCAACCTCTCCGACCGACGTGGGGCTGGTGTCTTGACAACAGTCTCTGCAACACTTTGCATATCGAGTTGCGGTTCAGTAGAAGCTGAAACACTTTCTAGTGGTTCTCGAACCTCTTCGAGACGCATCGTGCTCCAACTAACCCCTTTCGAGAGAAACTCTTTCTCAAGAAAGACACCATTCCAGGTGATAAACACTTTGTCTTCTTCCCGGTTATAAAAGTAATATTCTTTGGTTTCCCTAGGATATCCCACAAATAAGCATTTATCAGATTTGGAAGTGAGCTTACCAGACGTCAAATGCTTTACATAGGCCTCACAACCCCAAATCTTTAGAAAAGACAACCCGAGACACTTCCCAGTCTATATCTTATATGGTGTCCTCTCTACAGATTTAGATAGAACTATGTTTAATGTGAAAGCAGTAGTTTCTAAAGCGAATTCCTAGAAAGACAATGGAAGATCAGTTTAACTCACCATCGACCGAACCATGTTCAACAAAGTTCGGTTCCTCCGCTCGGACACCCCATTCTACTGAGGTGTGCCAGGTGGAGTCAGCTGTGGAACAATTCCACACTACTTCAGATGATCAATAAACTCATGGCTCAAATATTCACCTCCACGATCCGATCGTAGAAATTTGATTGTCTTGCCAGTATGATTTTGTACCTCATTCTGGAACTCCTCGAACTTGTCAAAGGATTCCGACTTATGCCTTATTAAGTAGACGTAACCATATCTACTAAAGTCGTCGGTAAAAGTTATGAAGTACTGAAATCCACCTCTGGCTGTAGAACTCATTGGTCCACATACATCAGTATGTACAATGGCCAATAGCTCGTTTGCCCTCTCACTTTGACTAGTCCTCATATTGCTTTTGAAGCTCAGAGGACATGCAGGCAAGCATGAGACAGCTGACATCAATTGAATCACTGGTGAACTTCTCATAAGCCCGCCTTTCAGCAATTGGTGTATCATCCGTTGGTTCATCAGGGTGGAGTTTCTCTAGAATGTAATCCTTATTCTCCTGTTTGAGAACGACTCTCAAATTTCTGTACCAGTCTATAAAATTTGTTCTAGACAATTTCTCCCTTTCAAAGATAGGTTGCAGATTAAAAACGGAAGTGTTCTTTACAGTAGGTGCCATGATCTACAATAACAATGCAATGTTTAGTACTATACTATGTTAATCTTCTATCAAATAAAAGATATGCCACAATATGTAAGATGATCGCTTTCCCTCTAACGACACATTGTGGGACAAGATCCATATTCATCTAACTCCTAGTGAGCTTTGGCATCACTGTAAGAAGATTAGTGACATAGGTAAGCAACACTTTGCTAATCACATTTGTATGTGACTCTTGTTCGTTGGGGTAGCATTCAATGCTCGACTCCCAACTCCATGCCCCAAAGCCCAAAACCGTTTTGATAGCTTTGTTAAGCAAACCAATACTCTGCATGTGGTTGTCCGACATTCACCCTAACTGGTCAAGATAAAAGACGGCACCCTGCTTTGGCAGACCCACCATCGATGATCGAGAACCTTAGTAGGTGCAGCTATTGGAAAGAGCATCACTACTTAATTTTCTAAGGGAAACTATTCTAACATGGTAACGATGCCTACCGCACACAGAACATGAAAGAATAGTATGACAGGAATATAAGTAAACATCACAGGCAATCATATTAACTGTGACATAGTATGGCCCTCTCGCATAGTAATCTCCATCTCCATGGTTCCTGTCCATCGGGTCATCACGCTTCAGGCCTCCATGAACCTGTATCAGTCTATTACAACTAATAGCACTATACTAGTTACATGAACAGAAGCATTACATGTCGACCCACAGGTCGTACAACATTCGAACAGCATTGGGCTGTAATCAACCATGACACGCAGGCCATGTTATTACAAGCGAGTATTATATACTTTGCAAGGCCATACCAGTCACAACATTCCCTGCAAAAACGAGTTAGACGGAATCTAGACGTGACTGAACTGGACCCGGAACTTCCGGCCAGTAGGCCCAGAACTTCCGGTCGAAGGGCCTGAAACTTCCGACTCAGGGCCAAAACTTCTGAAATTAACCTTCCGACTCGAATTTTTTTTGGCCCGGAACTTCCAGAAAATCCAACGCAAAAATAATATATCTAATCTATTTCCATCACATATCACCATATGTGATCGATCCAGATTGAACACTACGCACATAGGCTCTGATACCACTGTTGGGTTATGGGGACGCTACGCTAGCGCTTAATTTCAAAAATTTACCCGTTAGCCTAGGAACCATGCGTGTAATGGGATCATGGATCGTTACCTCAAGTCTCGAGACATGCTCGGGCAGTGGAAGTAGTGTCGATGAAGCGCGTCCTCGAGCTGCTCCTCTCAGCTCCGTCCGTTCATCAGTGGCGAAGTCAGCGTAATCCGACGTTCTCCAAGAAAGAAGAACAGCACCGATGCAGCAACGGTGCCTCTACGGTATCCACACGTACAAGGACGGGATCACCTCGCACCGGTATGCTAGCACCACTCGCGAGATCTGGAAGATCAATCACAACACTTGTGATCGTGGAGAGAGGAGAGGTGTGACGGCTAGGGTTCTCAACCAGGAGCAACAGCAGCAATTTCGTGCTTGCCCCACCTCTTTTTATATAGTGCCCCATCATGAGCCTTTAATCTGTATTAAAGCCCAATAGATCTAATCTGTTCGCCTGGCCTAGAACTTTCGGACCCCAAAACATCCGGCTACAGCCGGAACTTCTGAAAATAACCTTCTGTATCGAATTAATTCTCGACCCGGAACTTCCGGCTACAGCCAAAACTTTCGGTTCGTCTAGAAAATCAAATACTGGGGCTGGCCCAGAACTTCCGGATGCTCTAGAACCCGGAACTTCCGGCTACAGTCAGAACTTCCGGTTTCCCCAGAATTTTCTTGGGCATAATTCCATCAGGTGGATGAGACATACGTATGACACGAGGGATAACTTTGTTGTATGGAGACCTCCCACGTAAAGCATGTCCTCTCCTGCGATGGTCCATCGATTCTTCAAAGTATAGAAAAAATAGCAGATATGATGCTTAAAGAATTAAAATGGAAACATTCATTTACTACTTATTGGTGGGAGAAGGCCAGGGCACCGGGGCAAAGCACATAGAAGGTTGTATGGAAAGAAGGGAGATGGTGAGCGGATGACGACGGGGTGACCCCTTTTAATACTCTCCCCTTTAGTAACGGTTGATCGAAGAGCGCAACCAGTACTAAAGGGGTAGGCAAACTGCCAAAGCAAAAGCCAAAACGACGCGCGGAAAACCTTTAGTACCGTTGAAGAAAATCAACTTGTACTAAAGAGGCTAAAAACAACTAAAAATCACAAGTTTCCAGCATCTTACTAAAAAGCTATACACAAGCATCTTACCCTACTTGATTGTGTAGATTGTAAGATATACCCGCATACAACCATAAGTCCACCAATTATGGGAGACGTTCATGGATGTGCATTGATATATCCCACAAGTTACATAATCCAATAGGATATATGATAATAGTAGGCTTAACTTTTCGGCCTGATCTCAAACCTTGCCATGGTTGATTGTGTGGCTTGTGAGATATACACGTACACTGCCATAAGTCTATCAACCATGGGAGATGTTTATGAATAGGCATGGCTATATCCCATAGGCTACATAATCTATCAAAATAATCTCATCGTAGGTGTGGCTTGGAATATGACGGTTGACCAAGAAGAAGATTTGTATAAAAAGTAAGGGATGGCTAGCTCATTTTGTTGAGATTATGGCTCCTTTTATAGCCTTCCCTTTAGTAACGGTTAAAAATATCAACCGATACTAAAGGGGTAGACAAACAGTCAGGCCACTACAAGAGATTTGATCTTTTATAACAAAAAATTACGACGTTCAAAGAAAATATCATTGAATATATGTAATGTATGATGAAATTTTTTGTCCTGTCATAAAAATGAGAGGGGCCTTAATTTGCCTATAGATTGTGACGATACAAAATTGTTCGTCATAAAAATTGAAGTATTTTTCATCATTGGATATCACATGGAAGAGTAGTGATGAAATATTTAAGTTATGACATTTTTATTCATCATAAAATATTACGAGACATATGGTGATTAGCATTTCATCAGAGTAATGCCTCACTAGGGAATATTCTCTATAGTTAATGACAAATTGCATTTTCGTCATTGGTTTATAGGTTAACGTGCCATGTCCATGACCTGAGCTCGAGCCCACTCATTTCTCATCCACTAACTAGTCATATTTTGCTAGTTAGAAAGTAACTCTAGTGAAGGAAGGCCTTCGCTTAGATTTGCTCAATTTACAAGAAGATGTGTGAAGATTAGGTATTAGAATTGTAGGAAATTCGACCTTTTCTCAATTTGTCCTAGTGGGTATAGCCTAATTAACAACACGAGATTTGTCTTCATGCATAAAGCTAAGTTTTCTTAGCATGAGTATTTTTGGATTTCTTTTTTAGATGAAGTTATGTTGTTTGATTGGTTTTAATGGATTTTCCTATTGAACTTTTTTGTAAGAAGTAAAAAAGCCTTCGAAAATGCAATTTATTTGGATGCATGGAAGATGCTCGATGAAATGTCTGGATGAGATAGTTCGGTTTCTAATCGTAAATAAGGGTATAAAATGACATAATTGTATAACATGTTATGAGATCAAATTTATTAGAGTGTTTACCATGGATTAGTATAATGTTATCTCACTGCTTGTATGTATTGAACATACTAACTAGGCTTTTTCTAACAAAAAATTGACTAGAAGCAAAACTTTTGCTAGTAGTTGCATTAAAAGTGCATTGTATATTTGTATGCTAGAGAAAATGTATCTAACTTATGTTTTTATGATCAGATGGACAGAACTTGGATGAATCAAAGGCCATTTATCCATGCATATATTAATGGTGTGAAGAACTTCATGCATTTTGTTCGAGCATGTTTTAATGAAAATGATGAAATACTCTGTCCATGTTATGAATGTCTCAATCAAAAGCTTAAACCTCAAGTGAAAGTAGAAGACCATATATATATTTATGGCATGTTAATTAAGTACTTACACCAGGTGGATCCATCATGGAGAACCATTTATTCCTAAATATGATGAGATTGAGAGCCAATCACTTGATTACATGGAAAATGTACCTCGTGATGAGTCTCGAGCAGATGAGGATGATGAAGAAGATAGAATTCCATAGCTACTAGGAGACTTATACACCACAAGGTCTCAATATATAGGTAAACCAATGTTTACAAATATCTTAGAGGATGCCAAAACTAAACTTTACTCAGGATGTGCCAGCTTTTCTAGATTTTCTTTTCCTATTAAGCTACTTTATATCAATTCCTACTACAGGATTACCAATTCTACTTTTGATGCACTACTTCAGTTGCTTTCCATGGCATTCCTAGCTGGTAATATACTACCAAAATCTTACTATGAGACAAACTAGTTCCGACAAAGAAAAGTAGTCATGAAGAATTTAGATTAGATTGTGATTCTGTTGATGACAAGACCAGCCAAACAAAAGAAAGTGATGATAATTTAGATGAGGAGGATGAAATACTGAAGAAGAGACACATACCACCTATGTCTCAGGCTAAGGTGCTTACACTTATAAACTTTGTCTAGGGGTAATAGATGTCATATTGTCATCCAAAGAATATAATGTTTTGCAGTCTTACTACTTTACATTGAACTAGATGTATTTTTCTTTTTGCTTTAGTACTTTTCTAGATTGACAGTAATATGACTCCTACATTTGATATGTAGGCCTTAAGTGCTTCTCGGATGGCTCCTTGGTCAAAATCAAAAAGGACTGTAGGAAGCTCTTCACAAATTGATCCATGTACTCGACATACAAGGTCAAGATCTGGCCTATCAGTCAATGCAAGTGCTATTGAAGAAAGGAGTCAAGCAAGAATAATAGAAGATACCTCACCATGTTCTAAGCATGCTCCAAGTCCTGCTCCTATGCCAAGTCCTACAATAAACACATCCTTAGCTGGACAAGATCTCGAACAAGCAATGATGTCAATATGGGCACTTTAATTGTGCAAACTACTAATGTAGCTAGTGACACTGCTAGTCCATTTCAGGTGGACAATGCATTGGAAGGTTTGGATAAGGAATTATAGAACACTGCATTCTTGATCTCAACCATGCAAATATAGTTCAAAATTCTAATACATTGCATATATCATTGTCTATAGATACACCTTGAATCACCAAGAAACGACGCCAAATGACTATTGGGAAATGACTTTCCAAGTTAAACAAAGCATACGGTGCTAAAATGTACATCTCTTTTGTTGAGGGGAAAAGACGACTAGAACAACCATTACAATATGTAAAAGTAGCATCACAATCTAGTGTTGTGGTCCAAAATCATGTACCAATCAAACCACATTGGAAAGATTACAAGTCATGAAGTAACAATGAAGATCATTTATAAGAGTATATGGGTTATTTGGCTGTGAGTGGATTATCTTTTCTATAATCTTATACTCATGTTTCCTTCGTTTGCATAGAGTACTTATAGAATATGGATTATTAAATATTTGTGACATGATAAAACAAAAGTTAGCGGTGTGTTGGTTATATTTACTTTTGTTTTTTACTATCTATTGCTCTAAGATATAAAGCATGATTTACTTTTCTTGTTATTTAAATTAAATAGATAAACTTCGACATGGATATTAATGATAAAGCAACGAAAGATGTTTGTGTTGTTCTGCTAAAGAAGGGGTACGACTACAATGCTACAGTCTTAAAAAACAGTACTTCAATGGCATTCCAGAAAATGAAGTATTAAGAAGAAGACCACTAGGAATGGGTGCAACTGACTGGAAATTGCTTGTGCAGAAATGGTCTGACCAGAAGCACAAGGTATGTGACAAAATGAAGTGTTAGTGAAAATTTGTGCATTTGACAATATATTATACTTGTATGAACTTCTTATAGGAAACTTCTAAAAAAACAAACAAAATTGGGCACAGGTCAGACTTCACTAGGCCACTGGTTTATATTGCCCAATGCTTTTCTATAGTAGGCATATATATGGTGATTAGTTTATTTACTGTGTTATAATTTCTACAATGTTCCATGCTTAAATTAACAGTGGCAAAAATCTATCGTTTGATTTAGAAAGACCGCAACACCGGTGAGGAGGAACTAAATGTAATTGATTTTTTCAAGGGCTATCATTACGGCATGAAAAAGGGATTTAGAGAGGTTGCACAACAAGCAATTGTAAGTAACATAATATTATAAAAATAGAAATTTGTATTTAGTTATAAATGTCATATCTCTTCTCACAATAATATGGAACATACATGCTATTGGTTTTGAAGTAGTGTAGGAACAGAACAACAACCAATTTCCTTAAAACCGTTTCTACAACTATACGGATTGTTATGTTTTTTTTTTTTTTGCTTTCTATCAAATTTTTAACATAGTAAGTTAGTAACCAGTAGCTTATAAGTGTTTATGTGTTATTATCTTCGGTTTCCTTTTTCTCTCGTTAAACTATCATATACATTTGTTAAATGTCACTATTGTTCTAGAAGAATGTTGACTCTCTAGACATTAGAAGTAGCAGTATCGTTAATTATGTGGTATGTAAGTACTATGAATTGATGTAATGAATGAGTGTTGCTTATGCTTGATGAAGTTTCAGTTTCAGTTTCCTCTATTTGTATGGATGTATGGTATTATGTGGTATGTTTTATGATGGTATTATATATATTGACTGACAATTTATTTGATCAAATTATTTATTCATATGCATATATTTTCAAAGGTGATGAATGCAAATATCCTTATGACAAATCAAATATGTCATAAATATATGGTGTTCCATGATGATCTCATCATAGTATAAGCACTCCTTCAGCCCGCGCGGACAAATTTATTTATGACAAAACTCAATGAATATGTGACGTTATTACGCGCTATGCATGACAAAACTTTTCATCATAGAAAGCTCTACACTAAGATATTTCCATGCTGGTCATCAAAGGAATGAGATTCTATGACGCCCACAAATATTTCTTCATAGAGTGCAATTTATGACAGGGCTTCCATGACAAACCGCGTGATAAAAATATTATGTCATAATACATACTATATGATGAAAATTGCACATAATATGACGTTTGGCAATCATCATAGAATGTTAGATTCCTTGTGCGATCGTACAAGTATTAGTATCGGATGGGGACATCTAAAATTGTGCGGGAACCTAAAAGTTCCTTTAGTGCGGTCGTACAAATATTAGTATCAGATGAGGACACCACTCAGTAATAAACACATTAGTATTGGGTGATGTCCTCATCCGGTACTATAAAGCTTCTCTTTAGTACAGTTGAAGTTTCCACCCAGTACTAATAAGGTTAGCACTGTGTGGTGTCCATGTCTCGTACTAAAGAGAAAGTTTATTACCAGTTATGACAATCAATGATTTTTCGTGTCCTTTTTGACTGTTGTAGGGAACTTTTAGTACCGATTTTAATTATGATAGATACTAAAAAGGTTGAATGAAAGACTAGTTCCTATCTGTGAATTTGGAGTGAGATACATAGATCCGGAACCCACGTGATGATATATATACGATCGATATGGAATAAATTCGATCAAGATTGGTTGGCTGCTATCTCTCTGTATAACTCTCTTGGAAAAAAATCAGATGCTCGACCGATCGGTTGCTGCAAATAACAGTACCAAAGCAAATTGCCAAGGTATTTAATTAGGTGCCTTGCTCTAAATAATCTTACTAATAATTAATTAACCCATACGTACATATGCATCTATGCAAAAGTCAATTCGATGGTTGTGTACATGTGTTTGGGTGCTTGGTTGTATATGCTGGTTCTTTTCCACTATAAAAAAGTGCAAAAGTCCATTGTAGTCGCCGATCGATGCTTCACTAGCTAGAGTATAACTTAATGATATACAATATTGAGTAATTGTGATTAATTTGTACACGAGAGATATGTCGGCACAAGTGCAGCAAAAAGCCAGCAAAGGTGACTTTTTTGTAGATCCTTCAATAGTCAATAAGTCTGATTTAAGTACATCTGCTATCAAAGGTGACGACTTTTATTAACGTAATGTTATACGCTGTGATCGTGTGCCGTTTTTTTCATGAGAGAGAGAGAGTCAGAAGTGCTATGATTTAATAATTGGAAATAAGCAGGGTTAACTTATATATTAAGGATGTTGAAAATGGAGGCCACTTTTATTTGACTATATATATTCGATTATTCGGCGCATGAAACACTCAGAAAAGGATATACAAAGATATCTAGATGATGGATCATCGTGTCATTAATTAATTAATTTAGTAGAGAAAGAAGAACAGAATCGCATTCATTAATTTAGTAGCATATATAAGCACAACACCGCCCACATTCATGTAGTTCAATAGGTTTTTAATGCTTTCATTCGTATAAAATTAGTACAATATTCAGAAGTCATCTATATATTGTCACCAACTTAGCTAAGCATAAATGATGTACAAATAGAGCCCTCAGTTTACTAAAAGTTGTTGGGATATGTCACCTATACCTCTACATAATCGCCAAGAAAGGTTCTTTTATATTATCTTCAATTTATTATATTATTTGTTTTATCATTCTAACTTCTTGTTAAATATCAGTTTTAAAATTTTTAGTTCTTTATTCATCTTTTATTTTATATTTACTCTTATCAAAAATAAATGTTACTAATTTAATAAATATAAATAAACAACTAATATTTTATGAAGTAGAATGATTAAGAACTGATAAAGTTATTTGAGTTAATTTTTTAACTCTTGTGTACAGTAGTCTAAAACGATATATATAATAAATCGTATTAGAAACAATGTAACGTTTGGATAACTGTGAGCAATAAAAGGATCATACGATTGAAATCAAATACAAGATACCGACCGATGACCTATATATATCATCTCATCAAAGATGTTCATCGTGGAAGCAATCATATTTTAAGGCATAAAGGAAAATATGAGTAGATTTATCTATCACACGCTAAAAATAAAGAAAACACACAAAACCAAAAACATTTCGTGTCACAATAAACCCAGATAATTAAGAACAGCGATGCAGGAAAAGCCAAACTAGAAGCGTCCACTACGTACTCTATCTTATCCCTGTAACATGATATCATATTTTTGGTCGGACACCCGAGAGCTCAAAACTGGACAAGAACACGGATCTCTTTCTACTCATACGTGAAGAATACGTAACGTTAGAACAACCGACTCCTATGCACAGACTGACAGGAGCACAGGAGCTTAGAGTACACGGAGAGGAAATTGACCAAATCGCTCGTAATTAGTAATTACTAGAATATATTCTGATAAGATAATTACGAGGCAATAAATATTATTTATTGCAGGATAAGAGGATAGAAGATATTACCAGGAAAGGCCTAGTCTCGTTAGTTGTTAACGGACATAAAATTTTATTATAAAATAAACCCGTAAAATATCTTTAGATCTATGAACGATGAAGATAAATAGCAGCGGTACGAGGCTAGGAGCATAGGTGGCAACAGTGCGGTGGGAGGAATGCAGTCGGGGGCGGTGGCCACCGAGTGAGATGCGGTTTGAGAAGTGCCACATCAGAGTCATTTTAGTCAGTTCTCTAGAGAGAAAAACATCTGATATTTTATTGTTAGATAGATTTACAGATATTCATTTATTAAAAAATTAAATCCAGCGCCAGTCAGATATCTGCCCAAAATGGAACCCGAATCCATTCCAGTCGATCGGCTATGCAGATGGTCAAAACTGCCATCCCTACTCTTCCTCTCGGTCGGTCGCCACGCGCGGTGTCGCCTTCTTCCTCCGTCTTCCGCCCGCCCGGCCGCCCGCCTATATATACCCCCGCCTCCTCCTGGCACCCACCTCCCAGCTACGGCCCGCCATTAACCACCACTGCACTTGCTTGCCTTCCATGCCTGCGGTCGTGACGGCGCTGCGCTGAGAAGTGAGAAGTGAGAACGACAAGGAGGAGGATCAATGCGGCATCGGCAGCCAGGCGAGCAGGAGGCGGAGCTGTTGGTGCAGTGGAGGCCCTGCGACAAGAAGAGGTCTTAGTCGCCGTGCGCCTCGCCGGCGTCGGTTGTAGTAGATTGGGACGTGCGTGCGTAAAGGCGCCGCCTTTTTGGCTGGCCAGCCGTCTCGTGGCGGGTTGGTTGATCTGAGTGAGACAGGGGAAGGGGAGGCGGCGGCGCGGGTGGGTGGTTTCAGGGGAGGAGGATGAGCGTCTCAGGCGGGAGGACGCGGGTGGGGAGGTACGACCTCGGGAGGACTCTCGGGGAGGGCACCTTCGCCAAGGTCAAGTTCGCCCGGAACGTCGACTCCGGCGAGAATGTCGCCATCAAGATCCTCGACAAGGAGAAGGTCCTCAAGCACAAGATGATCGCGCAGGTACCCATTCTTATCATCTCACTTCTCCCAAATTTCTCGCCCTTGATATCATCAAATTAGGATGTCTAGGTTTCTTGCTTTTCATAAGATTTGAACTAATTCCTCCAAAATTCCCTTAAAAATACTTCATTTTCAAAAGAGCCCTAATCTTTCTTTCTTGGAGTGGAGACGAGTCGCAAATCATGAGCCGTGTTATTTCCTCTTAGCATGAGACGTAGGATTATGTGAAACTAGTAGCGGTAAGCCAGTAACACTTGCGAGTTCTTCCATTGGGGAAAAAGGGAACAGCGGTAGCGTTCCAAAATTGCGTTCTAACTACCATCCATCAACGCAATTGTCAGGACTTTGACGTGAGCAAAGGCAGGCGAACACGGA
Organism: Zizania latifolia; assembly: GCA_000418225.1. Classification (NCBI taxonomy): domain Eukaryota; kingdom Viridiplantae; phylum Streptophyta; class Magnoliopsida; order Poales; family Poaceae; genus Zizania; species Zizania latifolia. The sequence continues at coordinate 96,637 of KE371274.1, forward strand.
CGTCTCGTGCGTGTTCGTTGGAACTCGTGCAAGTTGACTGCGTGATCAACTTTGGCTTCTGACTTTTTTGTAGTTCTGACTTTGATGTGCGTGGTGTTTGCAGATAAAGCGAGAGATCTCCACCATGAAGCTCATCAGGCACCCCAATGTCATCCGGATGCATGAGGTACTGATGTCCACGCATTAATCCCATAATTCCTTTTTTTTTTTTGGCTGCTAAAGGGCGTCTGTTCTGTAAAATCCACTGATAAGTCCGTTCTAACTTCTAAGTTGAGGTTTTGAGCAATCTGAAATAATGAAAAACTGAGTAAAACTGATCAAGAATGATATGCACTAGTTTCTTCACATGAAAAGGTGGGATTAGAGACTGTTCTAGAAGGAGATTTGTGTGGCACTTTGTGTTTAGTTCAGTTTTTTTCAGTCAGCTTTTCAGTTAGAAATCTCAAAACATAACCAAGCAAGTATCAGATAAAACTAGTTTTTTCAACTGTAACAGATTTTTGCTAGTACAAAGTAAAAATTGTTCATCTCATATTTCACAACTTTACAGTTTACACTGTTTGATTCCTTCGTCAGTCCGCAAGAACTTATTATATTTGATGTTAACTGAAACATGAAATCGTCATTTCCTATTAAGTTTCATGGAATCGCTCTACTGTAGATTCACATCTATTCTAACCAAACAAATTTACAGCTTTTCTATAGCTCACAGTAGTTTTTCAAAACCTACAGCTTTTAAAAGTATATCTTATCTGTAACATTTTCTAGTTCTTGCTTTCTGAGATTTACATTTTGGCCTGCCTTATATGTCCATGTCCACTTCTATGAAGGTGATGGCCAGCAAGACCAAGGTATACATAGTGATGGAGATTGTCACCGGCGGCGAACTTTTCGACAAAATTGTGAGTGCTTGATTTTTTATCGAAGTCGGAATCACGCTTTATGCCATGCACACATGCTCAATTTGCTGTGATTTGGTATAGGCTTCGCGTGGGAGGCTGAAAGAGGATGATGCAAGGAAGTATTTCCAGCAGCTGATCAACGCGGTCGATTACTGCCATAGCAGAGGAGTCTATCACCGTGATCTCAAGGTTAGTGGTGTTTAACTGTTTGCGGTGTTTACTGCTGCTATTCAAGAGCGCCAAGAAGCACTGATTGACAGCAAAATTCAATTGTAGCCCGAAAATCTTCTACTTGATGCTAGTGGCATTCTCAAGGTGTCGGATTTTGGATTGAGCGCACTGTCTCAACAAGTCAGGGTAAGTACTTTGACTGTTTCATCAGGCTTGTTTGTTTCAGTTTTTGGCAGTCATACTTACTTTTAGAATCTGAAGCTGAAATAAATGGTCCATACTCTGGATTTAAATTGTGAGAATTAGTAGCTGCAAAAATCTAGAATAAACTAGAATCTAGAAGCAGAGAAACACCAGCTTCTCTAGATTCTCACCAGAACACTAGCTAGATACTTAAACTAGCTAGCTAGATATTCAAACCAGCTAGCTACTAAGAATCTTCAGCTGAAACAAACAAACACATCTTATTTAACGTGATGAAAAGTCGAAAAAACTGTTAGCCGTAAAAAATTCAGCGAATCCAATGTTTTCTGTAGATCCCATGTGTAGGGTTGTATGCTACCTCTTTTCACATGGTAGTACACAAAATCGAAGACAGAGGTAGGGCGGCTGAGCCTTGAGTCCTATCTCTAACTCTTTATTGTTATGAAATTGTATGAAAATCTTAAAAATTTTGAATAATTAATTAAGAATAGTTGGATCGGCATAGGTGTGATATATTTTTAGCTCCACCCCTAATAGTGATAGTACAGATCAATTCAAATCCAACCAAATAAAGTCTTACATTAGTTCTCCGTGTCTTTTTGTTTACTTTGCAGGAGGACGGTCTGCTGCACACAACCTGTGGAACTCCTAATTATGTAGCCCCCGAGGTACCGTTTCACACTCCTGCATTAAACTACTTCCTCGGTTCAAAAAGACTAGCTATTTAACTTTGTCCAAAAAACTTTATTTTTATCTCATCTTATATTGGTTTGTAAACCAAGATGTTTTATTTTTTTCAACATCCCTTGCATATAATTTTGCAATACTTTGATACCTTGCTCTCACCACTAATTTATCAAATTTATCTCAAATGTAAAGTCTTTATGGAATAGAGCGAGTACATAGTTATCATCATTGGAATGAATATGTTCTTCTCATATTTCAATAATCTTGGATGTGAAGGTTATCAACAACAAGGGTTATGATGGAGCCAAGGCTGATTTGTGGTCATGTGGAGTGATTCTCTTTGTCCTCATGGCAGGTTACCTTCCGTTTGAAGATTCCAATCTCATGTCGCTTTACAAAAAGGTTGGCCCCTCTTAACCATGGCCAAAATCTTGGTTTACGTAGCCTAAGAGGGTTTAGTTTGGAACCTAATGTGACGATTCATCCAGATCTTCAAAGCAGACTTCAGTTGCCCATCTTGGTTCTCTACAAGTGCGAAGAAGCTCATCAAGAAAATACTAGATCCTAATCCTAGCACTGTATGTTTTGCTGTCACTGGCAACATTTTAGCCTCCAATTCTTCGTCTGCATCTTTTGATTGATAACTCATGTCATTGTTATGGCCTTGTGCAGAGAATAACCATCGCAGATCTTATTAACAACGAGTGGTTCAAGAAAGGATACCAGCCTCCAAGATTTGAGACAGCAGATGTTAACCTAGATGATGTCAACTCTATTTTCAACGAATCTGCGGTAAGCTCTTGGTGGACCGTTCAGCTCATATTGTTATATTACCTTCGTTTCTACATATTATAAGTCGTTTGTTTTTTTAAGTCAAAATTCTCTAATCTTGACCAAGTCTAAAGAAAAATATATTGACATCCATACTATCTAATAAATATCATGTTAAGATATATTTTATAGTAGATTTAATTAAACTAATTTAAGATTATAGTTGTTGCTATATTTTTCTATAAAATTGGTTAAAGTTTAAGAAATTTGTGTTATGTGGAGAAAATTATATAGTAAGCTGAGATGTAAAAGGCTTAAGTCATAAATATATTAGGTATTATGATAGGGTTAAGATCCAATTGCTCAAAAGGAGGGGTGTAATGTCATGTGTCTGATGTAGGTGTGAACAGTACCCACACGGTATTTTAGCAGTGGGTTAGGGATAAATTAGAGTTAGTTAAGTCAGGTTTTCTGTTAGAGATTAAGAAGAGTATTTTTGCAGATTAAAATATGAGTCCTTATCGTATTGTATTAGGAGTCTTAGATTTTAGATTAGGTCATTAGGAGTTATATCTCTAAAAGGTGTATATATATCAAAGGTTGGCGTTTTAGCTAAGCCAAGTAAAAGTAATAAAGTTATTTATTCTTTTATCTTCTGCTCAAGCTGGCTAGGACAAAGTTTCCTACCGTGTCTATCTATCAAGCGACGAGAGAGGAACAACCTCGAGTCGTGCGGCGAGAGGGGAACAGCCTCAAGCCGTGGCTACCCATAACATCTTACAATTTGATTTATGAAAAAGACAAACAACTTGCAGAGAGATTATTCCTTAATTCACTGGATGGATTTGGTAACACTTGTCCTAATGCACGACCCTTCACAGCTTGTTGTCGAGAGAAGAGAAGAAAGGCCATCAGTGATGAATGCTTTTGAGTTGATTTCTACATCCCAGGGCCTCAATCTTGGCACACTCTTTGAGAAGCAATCGGTATGATCATATTCTTAATTGGTCACTCTTGAACTAAACATGTTTAAGTAAATCTACTGGCATGAGTTTTTTTTAAAAAAATCTAACAAAGTTTCTTTCTATGCTTACCAGGGCTCTGTGAAGCGAGAAACAAGATTTGCATCAAGGCTTCCTGCAAATGAGATACTGTCAAAAATTGAAGCAGCTGCTGGACCCATGGGCTTTAATGTACAGAAGCGCAACTACAAGGTAATTAATCTAAAATGCAGCACCTAATTTTCTTCCACTCTATCTGAACAACATTCTGATGGCAAATTTGTGTAATGAAATCAGCTGAAGTTGCAAGGAGAGAATCCAGGGAGGAAAGGTCAGCTAGCAATTGCAACAGAGGTAGTACACCAACATATAAGTAACTGCACTGCATTACTGTGTTCTGTCATGCTTTGTGCTTAGACTGAAATTGGTTCATTTCTCACTAAGGTCTTTGAAGTCACACCATCGCTGTACATGGTTGAGCTCCGCAAGTCTAACGGCGACACTCTTGAATTCCATAAGGTAGTACTGATAGGGAACACTGAAATTGCTCCAGAAATTCTTTACAGTTCATGTATACTTCATATTGGGATTTAACTGATTCCATCTATATATATATATTTGTACGCAGTTCTACCATAGCATCTCCAATGGCCTGAAAGACGTCATGTGGAAGCCAGAGGGTAGCATAGTTGAAGGCGATGAGATCCGGCACCAGAGGTCGCCGTGATTCCCTGGCATCAAAGTTTAGGGCTTCTTTGGACCGGAGGAATACTCTTATCTAGACATGGTTGTAAACATAAGAACGCGATGCACAGTTGCATCGATCGTGCAATGACTCTGGACATACGGGTGAAAAACATGCACATCCTCCGTTGGGGTTAGCATTGCATTTTAACAAACTTTGTGAACTGAATGGTATCATTACGGGAAAACAGTGATTCGTCGAGTGCTGGTTCGTCGAGTGCTACACTCGGTGAACCCGCTGTCAGCGAACAGGAGTTCGTCGAGTGTTTTTTATCGGGTACTCGGTGAACCTTTCACCGAGTGCCATGTCGGCTTCACTGAGTGTGACGTCAGGTACTCGGCGAACAAACGTGACTAACGGTAAGGAGCAGCTCTAATGGCACGTTCACCGAGTGTCACACCGAGCACTCCGTGAACCGATACCTATTCGCCGAGTGCCCTACGTGGCACTCGGTAAAGGCAAGAACCCGGCAGCACCTGGAGGTGCGTCACGTGTCCGCGCGTTTGGCCTGTGTCTGAGCGATGGTGTATATCCGGACCTGAGCTCAAGCTCTGAGCTTTTAGCTGAGAGAGAGTGGGGGTGTGTGAAGTATCGATCGTGCCGTCGTCCATCTAGTAACGGCCATGCCTCTTGCCTCCTCTAGCCCTCATGACCACCTCCCCATCAATGTCATGCTAGATCGGCTCATAAATAGGACCATGCACTTCTCTCGCCATCGTTGTGTAGTCTTGGAGGCGTTCATACACGTTCAAGTTGGTGTATGCCTCGACGGGGTCATTTGGATTGTATGTGTTGCCTTGCACCGTCCTCCCCTTATGAGCCAGAACAAATGCCATGACTTGGGAGTATTCTTGACCCACGTTGGCTGTCTAATGTAATAGAAATACAGTTAGAGCCATAAAGTGCAAATGAGCGAGAGAAAGGAAACATGTAACGACATACCCATCTCGCCGCGTACTGGTTCAGGTTCTGCGAGCTCTGATAGTGTGGTGCCCCTCATGAGTAAATGTCTCTCCTGGTAGGCATTGTGAGTGTTCTGCCACTCAAAAGAACACTACTTATCGATAATCTGCCCCCAACATTGAAGATCCTGGGCGCACCACTGCGGAGAAACCTACATAACCAAGTGAATGCTATAAAGAAAATATATTAAGTGTTGCAAGATAAATGATAATGTACTTACCATCATGTATTGCTCACGGGTCAGGTATGTGGTCTAGGCATCCTTCTTCATGATCTTTTGTCTAAGCCGATGAGTATAGTAGAGGATCACGGCTTGGATACGAGCCTCGTAGTGCATGTCAACAACAAGCTTCTTGGCGGCTCTGTTGATAACCTCGGTAGCCTGAGCCTCATACCCCTCATCACACCTAAAGAAGTCCTGCATATAGACGTGACGAAAAAGTTAAGTAGTTTTAATGCGACTAGTATTGACAAATATAGTACGAACAGAAGCTTACCTAGAGCTCAGCCCTCACTCGGTCGGCTATGTGGGCAAACTGCCTCCCTTCCCGGTCATGGGCGTCCGGCGCACTTTCGTAGTGCTTCCAATGTGTACACCAGCTCAATCCCCCCGGCAATAGAAACCAAGACAAGGAACTTCTTCCTAAGCAGAAGCCCAAGGATACCGTTCACCTGGCTTGAGTACTCGCCGCCTCCAATAGCAACCCATATCCAGTTCCTGCACCGGTGTCTCAAAAAATTGTTAGTATATGTCGAAATACTAAACATACAAAAGGAAGAAATTACGGACTAGATAGAGCAACTTACCTATTTCCATCTGGTCAAATGAGTGGGCGTTGATTTAGTGGCACCGGTCGCCTTGGGAGGCTAGAAGAACCACGCAGCCACACTGTTGTACCGGAGCTAGAGGTACCCCTGCAGCCTCCCCTCTAGCCTCCTCCTCCTCCCCTAAGTCGTTGCCGACTGCATGAGCTGACTCAGACTCAGGCATGCTCTCCGGCTCGTACTCCTGCTCGCCATCGGAGACCCCTCTTCAGCTCGTAGTAACGCTCGAGGCCGCAGGTGCCTTATCTCTCATGACTACCTGCTTCGTTCCCCCTTGGGGTCTACTTGAGGACCCCTCACTTTTATATTTGGATTTAGATTTAGACCCACTTAGTAGACCCATCATTTTCTGAAAACCCCTAGACCCCACCATTTTTCAATCACCTACTACGAAAAAGAGTAAATCACTTTAGACGAACCGTGCAACGCGATGTAAACAAATGTAATATACTATTAACATAAGTCTCGTACAGCAGTTAGAAATAGTCATCATCGTCGAGATTTGCTGGGTCATAGGTCTTATCATTGCTATCACGTGATATGATATAATTGTCCTAATGCTTGGGAGGTGGAATATTGTCGTCATTGACATTGTCTAAATGTAATCTCTGTAGTAGTTCTAAGTCCTTGTCATTCTTAACCTCATCTTCTTCATTGTCGTCGGCACCACTTTCATTATATACTTTCATGTCCAGAGCTTTCATCAAGTCAATCACGAACGTGCCTGGTAGTCCGTCTTCTTGAAAGAACTCCCTGTCGTACGTGTTGGGGTCTATGTTATAATCTTCATTGTTGGGAACAGGCAGTTTACCGTGTAGCGACACCTTGTACACAACATCCCAACCCTTGAGACGTGCGACGGTTTTGCACGGGTAGGGGAGATAGTAAACCTGTGTCGCCTGTTGAGCCACGATGTAAACATTTTCACTCGGCAAGATGGTGTCTTGACGAATTTCGACTAGCCCAAGATCAGGGGTCTGTCTCACTACTTTGGGATCAAACCAGTGGCATTTGAATATGACGAGATTAAGAGGTTTGCTCCCGTTGAAACTCAATTTGTATATTTCTTCGATTCGTCTGTAGTAGTCAACCCTATCTATGCCTAGAGTAAAAACTCTAGAATTTGTTGTTCTTCGGTTGGACCGGCTCTGCTCGTGGCTTGTTGTGTGGAAGCGATAACCATTCACGTCGTAAGCCTTGAATGACTTAACCCTGTAGGCACAACCATTTGCAACTTGTCTCAACTCGGCACTCATAGCCGCGTCGGTTCTTCCCTATAGGTTTAAACGAGACCGACACATGTATTAGTCGCATGTAAGTTACAGTTGAAATGTAAAACTAACTAGGAGTTAGAAGGTACCTTCTGTTTAAACCAAGAAATGAAATCGGGATGGCCATTTTCCACACCATTCTTAAGAAGGGACGTAGATTCCTCAAGGGTAGGGTCCCTTGATTCACACCAGAATCACCGATGAAATTCCCTAGAGCAATGAGAGAGATCGGGGTTAGGGTCGAAACATGTAAGATCAAGTTGAAGATGTCGATTTATTGAGCACTTACTCCATGTACGGCTCTATTTTAGAAAGGTTTGTCAGGACATACAACATAATTAGGTGTCACTCTTCATGTTGCAAGGTCTTGTTAGTCGCACCACTTGCACTTCCTAGTTGGCCTCTGAAGATGCTGAGGTTTGATTCATCTTCCGAAAGATTGTAACGAGAAGATGGATTATTCATGCTAGGAAGATTGTCCGCATAGTATCTGGTTGTGAAGTTTGACACCTCCTCTAAGATATATGTCTCGGCTAAGGATGCTTCAATTTTGTACTTGTTCTTACATTTGTTCTAAAGAATCTTCTAGAATCTCTCAATTAAATAGCACCAACGGTTATGGACCGGACCTCCTATCCGTGCCTCATACGGAAGGTGCAAGATCATATATTACATCGGATTGAAGAAGCCGGGCGGAAAGATCTTCTCTAGCTTACAGAGCAACACAGGCGCTAGTGTTTCCATGTCTTCTACCATGGTATAAGATAACTCTTTAGCACAAAGCTGACAGAAGAAATTGCTCAACTCAGCCAGCACTCGCCAGACATTCTTGGGGACATAGCCTCGAATCATCACTGGGAGCAGCCGCTCAAGCCATATGTAATAGTCATGACTCTTGAGCCCGTTGATTGGTAAAGTAGCTAGATTCACTCTCCTCTTCAGATTAGCTGCATAGCCATCAGGGAATATCAAGGTTTAGAACTACTCAAGTACTTCCCTCCTTTAGGCCCTGTAAGAATAAAATCGGCCTTTGGCTTTGTCCAGGATTTCTCGCCTCTAGGAGGTACCATGTCTAGCTTTGATCTGTTATATAGTGTCGTCTGATCCACTCAGGCCTTGACGTTGTCCTTCGTCTTCTCAGGAATGTCCATGATTGTGCTGAAAATAGCCTCGGCAACATTCTTCTCGGTGTGCATTACATCAATATTGTGTGCAAGGAGGAGATCATCGAAGTAGGAGAGATTCCATAAGCATGGTGTAATGCCCTAACTTTCTAATCTGCAATTAACAGCCAAAACCAAAAATTTTGGCAATGTTTCCTCTGTAATTGCGATGTAAACCACAACACAATCACAAATAGTTTATAACTTATCAAAAGATATCAACTTTCTCACACAAAAAGTCATAAACATTTCTATGCCTAGTAAACCAACTTGCTTAGAACATAAACTTATTACAACACAAACTACACATTACAAAACATGACTAATTTATACATGAGTTGATTTATAATTAGGAGGGATATGAAGTGATATGTGTCACTACAAGTTCCATACCCAAAAAGATGGATTAACCGATCAAACACACCTGAAATAGAATTAAAAGGGGTGAGATAAGCTCAGCAAGCAACAGTTATGAATATAAACATATCTCACTTATTCACAAGTTGTTTTATAATCATCAATAACAATTTTCAATATGCTTTTCATTTATCATGGCATTGACTTCCACTTCTCAAAATTCTATATTTTTCAATCATCACATGAATCGATGAATGCCATGATGCAACTCCATTTGAGAGTTTTATGCTAGATATACTAGCTTCTCATACAACTCCATGTATCGGTACGAGTCACGCACGATGATAGTGACCGGCCTTTATCACCTTATGAAATGCATATGTGCATATGCATGCATGTGAATTGAAGTCAATTCATATATTTTCTTTTGATGAAACATGATATCAACAAAATAGCCCGAATAAATATAGATGGACTAAATTCAAAAGTTTCATTTCAATTTTAATTCACTTTCAAAAGAAGTAAGACATGAATATAAACATAGTACGGTACTTGCCTTTATAATGGTGATGCCAAATAGAAACTTTGTTTAAGTGCGCTCAGAAATGCTACCACCTGTATAAACACATATTTAGTATTACACAACCAAGGTACAAGCAACACCAAAACATTCTTTCTACGCTCCTTAACGTCGTTTATACGATGCTATTTGCTCTAGCCCATAGTAACCAAACTTGGATTTTAAAAAAAAAACATCTTTTCAATAATATGTCACTTTGCAAGTGACAAATATTTCTTCTACTAAATCCAAAAAGGAAAAATTGCATATATATCTCTTATAAGCATTTCATCGAACACATGGTGGGTAGTGAATAAAAATGAGTAGAACCCATAAAATTAACCGTACAAATTGACAGATACGCAGTTGAGAAACTCTAGAATGAGTAGAGGAAGGGATAGAAATGGTCGACAAAACAACAAAGAGGCAAATGATGGAATAAGCTGTAGCAGCCCCATACGACAGCGTATGCGGCCAAAACAAAAGGAGCAATTGAAGATAACAACTGTAGCACGTGGATGAGATCGACAGAAATAAAAATCTGCGGTGGACGGCGAAGATTCAACGGTGAGGAGAAATCGAGAGGAGGCGTGGGCGTTGGAGAACAAGAAATGAGCACCACGCTGCACGGGAGGGCTCCAGGCAACACTGGATGCTTCTTGGCCTCCACTGTGCCTTATATAAAGAAACCGACGGCTGAAAACTATTGATCCTGCTATGATTCATCGGATGTCTAAAATTGATGTTTAATACCAAAAATGGAATTGTCTCGACGAGATCTTCATAACCACGGTTTTCGATCGATCATACGAGCAACGGATTAAAAAGTCAACTTTTTGGGAGCATGGTCAACGTTTTGCTTGCTCTTTGATATTTTGATTTTTTTTATTATTACACCCTTGCCCCTTAAAAGAATTCGTCCTCGAATTCTACCACTTTCAAACTAACTATAAGAGAGAAAATTAAAGCTTATGACTCATCAGTTTCAAACAGCTCGGGATATTTTTTACACATTTGTTCCTCTAGTTCCCAAGTTGCCTCTCGTTTGGATTGATTTGTCCATAGAACTCTTACAAATTTAATAGCTCTTCTTCTCATAACTCGTTCTGAGAATTCTAATATATGCACTGGGTGACATTGTACCGTTAAATCTTGTTCCACTCTAATAGATCCAATATCAATTTTATGCTCAGGATCCTTCAAATACTTTCTTAACATAGAAACATGGAATACATTATATATTCCACTCATCGAGTTTGGTAATTTGAGACGGTAAGCCAAAGTGCCTACTCTGGCTGTAATCAAAAATGGACCAATGTATCTTGGACTAAGTTTTCTAGAGACACCAAATCGTACAACACCTTTAGTTGGCAACACTCTAAAGAGAACCTGATCGCCCACTTCAAACTCTAGGTTTCGTCTTCGAATATTAGCATAACTTTTTTGTCGACTCTGAGCAGCCAACAAATTTTGATGTATTTGCTGTACCTTTTCTGAAGTTTGTTGAATTAGATCTGGACCAATTAATGATCTTTCTCCAACTATGTTCCAACATAAAGGAGAAACACATTTTCGACCATACAATGCTTCAAAAGGAGCCATTTGAATACTAGCTTGTAGCTATTGTTGTTGGCAAATTCTGCTAAGGGTATATGGTCCTTCCAATTGCCTTTCCACGATAAGATACAAGCACGAAGCATATCTTCTAATGTTTGGATGGTTCGTTCTGATTGACCATCTGTTTGGAGATGGAAGGCTGTACTAAAGGAAAGTTTGGTGTCCATAGCCTTCTGCAAACTTTGCTAGAATTGGGATACAAACTTAGAATCAGGATCTTTAATAATCGACTTTGGTACTCCATGTAATCTCACAATTTCCTTAACATACAAGGGGGCTAATTCAGATGCCGTATTTGTTGTTTTTATTGGAATAAAATGTGCAGATTTAGTAAGTCTATCAACGATAACCCAAATAGTATATTTACCCCCGGGTGAGCGAGGTAATCCAATTATGAAATCCATAGTAATATGTTCCCATTTCTATTTTGGGATTTTTAAAGGCAACATTAACCCTGTAGGTCGTTTATGTTCAGCTTTTACTTGCTGATAAATACCACAAGCTACAACATATTTGGCAATATCCACCTTCATTCTTTTTCACCAAAAGTTTTGTTTTAGGTCTCAGTACATCTTGTTTTCATCTGGATGAATTGTATAAGGGGTCCGATGGGCTTCTCTTAGTATATCCATTTTCACATCTACTTTCTGTGGTACACAAGGATGTCCTTTAAAATGTATAACATCATTATCATCAATACTAAACTCTTTTAGCTTTTCTGTCAAAATTCTCTTTCAAACTACTAATAGAAGATGATCATGTTGTTGAGCTTCACGTACACGCTCAAGTATATTAGACTGAATAAGCACTTGAGTTTCTTCTTGTACGGTACGAGCAAAACAAAAGGATATCTCCATGCGATCCAAATCAGAAAGCAAGGACATTGCTGCTTTAGGAATACCTGTTCTGCTAAGCGCATCCGCTACTACATTGGCACTTCCTGGATGATACTAAATAGTCACATCATAATCTTTAATTAATTCTAACCATCTTCGCTGTCTCAAATTCAAATATCTTTGAGTAAAAATATATTTAAGACTTTTATGATCAGTAAAAATATCACATGATTCACCATAGAGATAATGTCTCTAACTCTTTAAAGCAAAAACTACTGCAGCCAACTCTAAGTCATGAGTAGGATAATTTTGTTCATGAGTCTTCAATTGTCTAGAAGCGTAGGCAATTACTTGACCTTCTTGCATTAGTACACAACCAAGCCTAATTCGTTAAACATTGGTGTATACTGTAAAACGCTTACCACTTTCAGGTAAGGCTAAAATAGGAGCATGCACCAATTTATCCTTTAAGGTTTGGAAACTAGCATCACACTCATTTATCCATATAAATGGAACATTTTTTGGGTAAGTATGGTCGTAGGCTTTGCAATTATAGAAAAACCTTGTACAAAGCGCTGATAGTAACCAGCAAGCCCAAGAAAACTCTGAATATCTATGACATTAGATGGTCTTTGCCATTCTAATACTGCATCTATATTCTTTGAATCCACAGTAATACCATCTTGATTAATAACATGACCGAGAAAACCTACTTCTTTCAACCAAAAAGCATATTTCTTTAGCTTTGCATAAAACTTATTCTTTCGAAGAGCATCCAATACTAATCCGAGATGCATCTCATGCTCTTCTTTAGACTTAGAATAAATTAATATATCATAGATAAAAACCACAACAAAGACATCTAGGTATTCATGGAGCATTCTATTCATGGCTTCCATAAAAGCGGCAGGTGCATTTGTTAGTCCAAAGGATATAACCACATATTTAAAATGTCCATATCTAGTATTGAAAGCTGTCTTTTCAATATCCTCTTCTCTTATTCGTAATTGATGATAACCTGATTATAAATCAATCTTTGAAAATATCTTAGCACCCCTCAATTGATCAAAAAGATCATCTATACGAGGTAACGGATATTTGTTCTTGATTGTCACTTGATTAAGTGCTCGATAATCCGTACAAAGCCACTTCATACCATCTTTCTTTTCCACAAATAAGACAGGAGCAGCCCAAGGTGATGTGCTCGGTCTAATGAATCCTTTAGCAAGAAGCTCATCTAATTGCTTCTTAAGTTCTACTTGTTCCGTTGGAGCCATTCGATATGGAGTTTTATAAATAGGTCGTGTGCCTAGAATTAATTCAATACAAAAAACTGGTTCTCGCACAGGAGGTAATCCTAGAAGTTCACTAGGAAAACATCAGGATAACGACACACTATTAGAATATCTTCTACTCGTAGAGTGGCATCTTGCCCTTCTATTAATGACCAAAGAATCCCAGATTTTAACATCCATCGGTTAGGAAAGAATCTGCTCAACATAGAAAATGTGTATGGCGAGGTTTTTCCTCGAAAAACAATCTCCTCTCCCGATGGAGCTTGCAAAGTAATGGTCTTCCAAGAACAAGAGATAACAGTTTGGTATTGGGAAAGCCAATCCATACCAAGAATAACATCAAATGATTGTAAATCTATTATTACCAAATTAACAATGAATTCCTCCTCTTCAATATTTATAACACAACCAGGGCAAACTTTAGAACTAGAGATAAGACCACTGGGGGAACTAACAACTATTGATTTTTCAATCGGTTGTACTGGTAGTTTTGTTCTTCTAACGAAGTTTACCGAAACAAAAGAAAAGCTAGCTCTAGAATCAAATAAGACATGTGCATCAAAAGAATTGATAAGTAAGGTACCTGTCACCAAATCATTACGACCTCTAGTATCTGCAGCAGGTAAAATATATAACACATAGGATGCCTGAGATGAAGAGACTCCTACGGTGTGGGAACATGATCCCTCATTCATCGGTGGTATCAATGTCTGAGGAGTCATAGGTCGAGGTGACCAGTAAGGCCCAGCAAGAATTGTAGGAGGGAGTAAATACTGGGTTGATGAGGTCATTGGACCAACAATAGCAGTAGGAGTAGGAGTAGTAGTCAACATATGTGTTGATCCTTTAGCAAAAGGAGAAACCCGAGAGGTAATAGGTATCGGCTCCCATTTTATACGACTGTTCAGGTTTTTATGACATACCACTTCCTTATGGCCTGAACGGCAACATACCGAGCAGTTTCGTTTCCAAGAGCACTCACTCTGCATATGTGGATCACCACATTTAAAGCACACTAATCCATAACCGGGTTTAACCACGGTACGAAACTGTGTAGTGTCTGGAGGGCGTATCTAAGAGGATCCACCATAATATGATTGACAACGTTGTTGCCCCTTACTTTTCTTATAAGGGGGACTACCACTATTATCTTTCTTCTCATCTTATCCTTTATGCTGATCTACTCTAGATGTTTGATGAATATTCTTAGTATAGGATTGTTGTAACTCAATTCTGGAGTCTTGTTCTACCATGGTGCGAAAGTCTATAATGACAAAAGCACCAAGTATATGACGGATAAAAGGTCTTAAACCTTGTCTGAAGCGTCGAGCTTTTTCTGCGTCATCATAGGCCACATGAGGTACAAAGCGTATAATTTGGTTAAAGACCACTTCATACTCTGCCACTGATTTCTGGCCTTGGATATAATTGTTTAGCTCAATTTTCATTTTGTCTAAAAAGGTAGTAGGATAGAACCTTTGCTCAAACTGCCTAACGAATTCTGGCCAAGAAAGTTCTCCATGAGCAACAGTTCTAGCAGACTGCATGCCTCTCCACCATATTTGAGCTTCTCCCTTCATCAACTATATTACATATCTAATCTTGTCTCAAGGCAACACTTCAAAAGTATCTAATTGCATTTCAATATAGGCGAGCCAATTTGCAGCCTGGATTGGAGTTCCTGCTCCATCAAACGAGTCAAGTCTCGTACTAATCCATTCACGAAGCGTTACTCCACTGTTAACAACTTCCTTAGGTATTTGATTTACCATAGCTTGTGCAATAAGAGATGCAGGTGCTATGTTAGCATTCTCACCATGGTTAACAGGAATACCTTATCTTAGCATCCATAATATTTTTTGCACCTCTCTCATGGTAGTCCTTAATTCTGATTGACTAATACTTTCAGATTGAGAAGACTCAACCTCAGTTGATGGTTGCCCATCACTATGATCTGGGACAGCCGTATGACTACAACCTGCCCCACAATCTTGGTCACGACCTCGCTTCTTAGGTGGCATAACTTCAAAGTTAAATAAACACATATCAATATTTTATCAAACAACCAAACAAAACAATTTATGAAACAAGTCAGACACAACAATATGAAAAAAGTATGTAAGTCCTTTCCCATCCTATATGTGCAAGTCTGTCACTTTTAAATTCTTATCCAAGGATCTAAAGCCTAGGCTCAGATACCAACTGTAATGCCCTAACTTTCTAATCAGCAATTAATAGCCAAAATCAACAATTTTGGCAATATTTCCTCTGTAATTGCGATGTAAACCACAACACAATCACAGACAGTTTATAACTTATGAAAAGATATCAACTTTCTCACATAAAAAGTCATAAACATATCTATGCCTAGTAAACCAACTTGCTTAGAACATAAACTTATTAAAACATAAACTACACATTACAAAACATGACTAATTTACACATGAGTTGATTTATAATTAGGAGGGATATGAAGTGATACGTGCCACTACAAGTTTCATACCCAAAAAGATGGATTAACCGATCAAACACACCTGAAATAGAATTAAAAGGGGTGAGACAAGCTCAGCAAGCAATAGTTATGAATATAAACATATCTCACTTATTCACAAGTTGTTTTACAATCATTAACAACAATCTTCAATATGCTTTTCACTTATTATGGCATTGACTTTCACTTCTTAAAATTCTATATTTTTTAATCATCACATAAATAGATGAATGTCATGATGCAACTCCATTTGAGAGTTTTGTGCTAGATATACTAGCCTCTCCTGCAACTCCATGTACCGGTACAAGTCACGCACGAGTCAATTCGTATATTTTCTTTTGATGAAAGATGGTATCAATAAAATAGCCCAAATTAATATAGATGGACTAAATTCAAAAGTATCATTTTAATTTGGAAAAAGTCTGAATTACACTCTCGAAATATCGCTGAAGTTTGAATAACCCCCTAAATAATTTTACCGTTTGAAAAACACCAGCGGTTTTGAATTTTGGCACAGGAATCACCTTTGCTCACGTTTGTTAAGTGGTTTTTGCTGACGTGGACAAAACTAAGGCTGTTTTGGCTTGCTGTACAGATTACGTGGCAAGGGACGCTGGTGACGTGGCTTGTGCATTTGGGGCTCAAAATCTCCACCGGCCCAGGTTCCTGCCTGGCGACGAGATGCGCCGGCGACCAGATGCGCCGGCGACGAGATGCGCCGGTGACCAGATGCGGCCGTTCTCCTGCTGCTGCACTCGTCGATCGACACCGTTCTCCCACTGCTGCATGCGTCGATCAGCGGCGTGCAGGTGCCGACATCCGTGGTTGTCGTGCCGCTCGCGTGGCCTACCATCATCATCACGCTGCTCGCGTGGCCTACCATCATCATCACGCCGGCCGACACAGCCTGCTGGAGCCATATTCGTCGTAGCCATGTGCTAAAACAGAGCAAACAGAGCAAACAGAGCAAAATAGCATCCTGTAGTGAAAATGTTCATACTTCAGAGCTCAGTTCAGGACATCACAAGTTGAAAAGTGACATATTACACATTTGTTTGTAATGATTTGACAAATTAAATTGGCAGGATATTGAAAAGCGGCATAATTGCAACATAAGTCTGACATCACTGATTAATATTTCATTAACATAACATTTTGTTCTGGATATCACAAGGTCTGGACATCAAAAGTTGCAGCCATCACAAATTCTAAAGAGCTCAATTCAGCAAAAGAACACATAAGAAAGCTCAATTTCACTAAAAGAACACATCAGAAGGCTCCATTCAGCAAAAGCATGTTCATGTTGTCATGTTAACTTTAGGTACTAACTAACTATTCTATGTAACTGTCACAGCAGAAGCCTAGCTGGTATTTTCTTCTTCCTAGCTGTTTTCTTCACCCTTGCTGATTTAGCCACTCTTCCTTGACTGCACTCCATAACTGGCTGATTTGTTGATTGAGACAGTACCTGATAAAAGACACTCCAAAATCTCAATAGCCATGTCTTATGTTGAATTGATAGAGACAAACAGGAATAAAACTCACCTCTTTCCCCTTTCCCCTTGCTGAATCAGCTGGAGCTCCTTGACTGCCTCCCTTGTCAGCTCCCCTTGTCATCCTTGGCCTTTTATTCTGACTGCTGGATTCCAGTACCTGCCATGAGACAAAACAAAACTGAAATGCACTCTAGAACCTGCCATGAGACATAACTGTGACCCAAAAACAGCATACATACCTCTTTCCCCTTCTCCATAATTTTTCTCTCCTTGGACTTGTTGTAAGTCCAGTTCATTGGACATGTTCTGATATTATGGGAAGTTTGTTTGCATCTGCTACATCTCACTTTGCTTCCTACCCTGGAAATTTTTGTTGCCTTTTTTCCCTCTCCAGGCTCCCTCCTTCTTTCTTTTCTTGGCCTACCTGGCAACCTAACATATTTTGGAGGCTTTGGGCAGGGGTGGTCTGTAGATGGCCATTGCTGACTCCCTTCCATTGGCATCAGACAATGATCATACACTTTGTTGTAAGCCTCCACAGAGTAGCAGTCTGCAATATAATCTTCTGGTGGTTTGGAGGTAAAACTCAGAGCAGTGATTGTATGTGCACATGGGATACCAGCTAATTGCCAGTACCTACATGAACAAGTTTTGTTTGCTAAGTTAACCGAGTATCTCTTATCAGTATCTTTGACCTCAAAAGACTCTTTTCCATTCCAGATTGCAGAACAATGTGCAGCACAGTTGTTCAACTTGTTCAGTTTCTTCAAAATGTTTGGACATATCCTCGATGTCCATTTGGCTGACTTGATCCTATTCTGTTGAATCCTCACAAAGACTTTGGTTCTGATTCCCTCAAACAGTGAAATGATAGGAAGAGACCTAACAT
>KE371274.1:159428-188619 GCA_000418225.1 Zizania latifolia
ATGGTGCTTGAGAATTCTTTTCATTTTGCTGCAATCTTGTGTATTATAATATCGTGAATATCAAGTATGAACACCCAGAATAGCAAGTCAGGTAATATCGTTGAGTGCTTACCTGCACTTGGTCGTGAGTTGGTGTCGCCAGTCACCGGCCTCATCGTCGTTTCTCAATTTTTTAAATAATATTTTTTTTGAAATTTCAAATCTGGGTGTACCTTTTTAAAAAATAAAAAAAAGTCCTCTATCAATAGAGATTTGAAGTGTTGACATAGGATCTATCAACTAACCAAGTATCGACAGGCTCTCTATCGACCCCTGCTGTTATCGATAGGGGTTACTCTGTCCCCTGTCGGCCAATCCTGGTCGACAGGACCCTGTTGACCCGAAATAGGTTGACAAGATTTTTTTAAAAAAATTAATCCAGCATAAAAATTTATTTAGCATTCAAAGCGTGATTATTTCAAACTATAATATTGAAAGTACAATACAATATTATCTGAGTTTGAACATTACATAATAGTAGGTAGGCTTTATACTACAAACAATTGCCCTAACGACACCTTTTTTCTTCTCTTACTCGTTGTCTTCTTGCAGTAACAATTGCTTTTTTTCCTTTCTCGCTTTGTACTCGGATTTAGTTTTAGCATCCGTTACCCTTCCGTCCTCGTATGTCGGTGTTGTAGTGTCCACACATCTATAGAACGTACACCTCCTTAGATTCTCCTGCCATAAACGAGATGTTATGTCATTAAGAACTAAATTGTGGTGAAAATATTATGTGTTGGTATTCAGTCATACCGCAAAGTCCTCTATGTTCGAGCACATGAATTTTCTTCTGCCCCTTGTTTCTCCTTCGAAGGATGTCATCAGTAGTCACCAATCGCCACATCCATATTTAGGGTGTTCCTTCCACTTAGAGATTTCTAGAGGATTAATTCTCTAAATCAAGCTAAAATGTTCCACCTTGAGACGATGTTCTTCCTTCCTCCATATATACTCACATGAGAAGAGAGAAAACTTACTTGAAAGCTAAGGTCACGAGAGGAGAGGAGAGGTGGAGCTAATGAGGGATGAAGGGAGGGACACTCAACCTCCTCTTATAGCCCTCCCTATTGAACGATCGATAGGGGTATCGTGGAATAGTCGATAAGAGGCTAATAATCGATTCTAGCTCTCTATCAACTGTTGGATCGTTGATAAGAGAGAAATCGACAGCCCAACGGTCGACATTGAGCTATGTTATTTTCGAGAAGACAGATTTGAAATTTCCAAAAAAAATATTATTTAAAAAATTCGTCGTTTCTCCCTGTCGGGATGGGCGGTGTTAACCCACTACGGCCTCCTTTGGAAGTAAGGGGAGAAAAACCCCTGGGAAAATATCCCTATAGGGGATTTAGGAATGACATGCTCTCCCCTAGGGAAAAAATCCCAGCCGGGAAATATTCCCTGCTACCATTTGGAAAGCGAGGGGATAAAAATCCCGAAGAATAAAAAATATTCAGAAAATTCAAAAAATATTACCAAATAAAAAATGGATCATACACACCATCTAGAATAACTCATGAAAAGTATTCCATTCAATCATCTAACTTGTAAATGAAAATTGGTCCTATCTGAGATAACATAAACTTTGTTTTATATCTAAAAACCCACCACGAAGCTGAAAGCTATAGTTGATACAGATGGAGATCCATATGACTACACAGCTAGCCTACACAGATACAAAACATCTCTCACATAGCCAAGGGCTCATGAACAAACTACTAGTCCCAATCTACAAAAGCATCATCACCTTCCATGAAGTCCTGAAGTGAGACAAGAAGTTTGACTTAGCTGCACTTCTCACTTCTCAGTGAATTCAAGTGTAAAGCCTAAAGTGCAAAATAATGTTACACGTTGTACCAGAATAAGCATATTTGGTCACACTGGTTCACATGCAAATATGCACAGGCTGACCTGCATTAAGAAGCACACGTTAGACGGTGCACTCACCTACATCATGATCATGTTAAGATGTCATATATCATAGCCGAATCATATGAAGGCTATGAGACTTGCAAAATTTGGCTGTCAGATACAAAACATCAAGGCTATGAGACTTCACTAAATTGTACTCATGATTACAAAATAAGTATAAAGTTTGAATGCCATCAAGCAGGGGTTTTTTGGAGCAAAGAAACACAAGTAAGCAGACACAGTAGTAAGCTTAAATCTTAAGAGCTGAATGGCAGCAGAATAAGCGACTAAAATGACAAAAATGTGAATAAACCATTGATGTTGGAGATAAAGATAAGAGAAGCTGAAATAAACTATACTTCAAAGATGTCTTATGTTCAACATTATATATATGAACTGACAGCAATGATCAATCAGTGAACACAATTGCTAATCATTCAAATAAAACCACAACATTCAGAAAATCTAAACTATAAACAGTTTGTATCTATTATGTAAATACTAAAAGGTTCACTGAATCCATTACAAAAGGCTAAAAGGTTAAGATCAATAGCAATATACACGTCAACCTGTCTTTATATTTCAAAAGAAATATTTATCTACAGATTTCTACACAACGATAGGTAAATAAAATGTAAATTCATCCTCCAGGTTTCATCAAACTGTAGGTTTTACGTAAAGAAATTATTGAGCTAGAACGCAAATAAAGCTGATATGCATATAACAAATCAAGGAACATACCGACAAAACGCCTCGTCTCTATCCACCACCTCTTCTTGAATCCAAGCTAAGATCTGATAAAAAAGAAAAGGAAATGATCAAGAAACGCACGCCGACTGCAATAAATAACAGAAACAAACTGAACAATCAATAATAGATTCTTTAGAGCCATCTTCAATCAGTATTCTAGCATCTGATGGCTTCAGTGGTTCTCAGGAAAATCCATATCAGGAGAGGTAGCGCCACTGCCTGCTGCTGGTGTGTGTTCTCTAGTGTGGGGGAATGGAGTGTGTTCCAGATCGGGGAGGCGGAAGCTGACGACCTGGGCAGGGTCGAAGGGGAGCTTCCTGCAGGCAGCCAGCCTAGGCTTCCGGGCGCCGACGGGCACGTGGCAGGCTCCTTCAGGCACTGCGGTGGCATGGCCGGAAGAGGTGTTCCAGATAGGGGAGGCGGAAGCTTAGCTGACGGCAAGAAAATCGAAGAAAAGGAGGGAGAAAGGGGAAGACGGCAGAACTCACGACGGCGGCGACCTCCACGACGGCGCTTGCGCCCGGCTGCTCCCAGCCTGCTCCATGACGGCGGCGACCTCCACGACGGTGCTCGCGCCCGGCTGCTCACGGTGAATATCCCATTCGATGGGCTTCCAAATGACCAGAAAATCTAGCCCGGGAATTTTTCTCCGATGGGCTAAATTCCCGGGAAATGGGCCGGGATCCCGGGTGGATTCCAGGCTGCCAAAGGAGCCCTACGAGTTGGGCCGAAACGGGATTTCGGGCCCAGCCTGCAGGCGAACATCGCCTGAAATTGGCAGTGCCGCGCAAGAACTGGCGGCAGGCGGCCCGATGCGCGAGGCAATTCCGACCACCCACCCGGCGCTGCGCCACTGCGTCGCGCTCCTCCGCCTCCACCTCGCCAGGCCGTCCCTCGCCATCGCCAAGCAGCTCCACGCGCGGGCGCTGCGCACAGGGGTGCCGCCGTCCCACCCGCTCCTCGCCAAGCACCTCCTCTTCCACCTCGCCGCGCTACGCGCGCCGGAACATCCGCTCCGCTACGGCGTCACAGTCCTCTCTCGCCACCTCCCCGATGGGCCTGACCCGTTCTCCCTCAACACCGTGCTCCGCATCGCTGCCTCCTCGCCCCGCCCGCGCGTCGCGCTCGCGCTACACCGCCGCCGCCTCACGCCGCCCGACACGCACACGTACCCGCCGCTCCTCCAGGCCTGCGCGCGGCTCCTCGCGCTCCGTCAAGGAGAGTGCCTCCATGCTGAGGCCACCAAGAACGGCCTCGCAGCGCTCGTCTTCGTCCAGAATTCGCTCGTCCACCTCTATGGCGCGTGCGGCCTGTTCGAGAGCGCGCACAAGGTGTTCGACGAAATACCGGTGCTTGAGCGGAACCTCGTCTCTTGGAATTCGATGCTCAACGGCTTTGCGGCCAACGGGCGTCCTAACGAGGTGCTGACTGTCTTCCAAGAGATTCTGGGAGTGGACTTTGTGCCAGATGGATTCACCATAGTCAGTGTTTTAACTGCGTGTGCCGAGATTGGGGCACTTGCTCTTGGGAGGAGGGTGCATATGTATGCACACAAGGTTGGGTTGGTGGACAACTCGCATGTGACCAACGCCCTGATTGATCTGTATGCTAAATGTGGCAGTGTTGATGATGCAAGGAGGATGTTTGAGGAGATGGGGTTGGCGAGAACCGTTGTCTCGTGGACGTCGTTGATTGTAGGTCTGGCAGTGAATGGGTTTGGGAAGGAGGCACTTGAGCTTTTCAGTGTGATGGAGAGGGAGAAGCTTGTCCCAACTGAAATCACTATGGTAGGAGTGTTGTATGCTTGTAGTCACTGCGGGTTGGTTGATGATGGATTTAGGTATTTCAATAGGATGAAGGAGGATTATGATATTGCACCGAGGATTGAGCATCTTGGATGTATGGTGGACCTGCTGGGAAGAGCAGGAAGAGTTGAGCAGGCTTACGATTATATTATCACAATGCCATTGGAGCCCAATGCTGTTGTGTGGAGGACCTTGCTGGGTGCTTGTGCTATGCACAAGAAGCTGGATCTTGGGAAGGTTGCTTGGGCGCAGCTGGTTGAGCTTGATCCTGGGCACAGTGGCGACTATGTGCTCCTCTCGAACCTATATGCTGCTGTTGGGATGTGGGCAGATGTTCATTTGCTCAGGAAGACAATGGTCAAAAATAGAGTGAGGAAAAACCCTGGGCACAGTCTCGTGGAGCTCCGCAACTCTGTGTATGAGTTTGTTATGGGAGACAGGTCACATCCTGAGAGTGAGCAAATATACCAAATGCTGTCTGACATAACTGAGAGATTGAGGCGAGAAGGTTACATCCCTCATACAAGTAATGTATTGGCAGATATAGAAGAGGAAGAGAAAGAGTCCGCATTAAACTACCATAGTGAAAGGTTGGCCATTGCATTTGCCTTGCTGAAGTCTCTTCCTGGCATTCCTATCAGGATAATAAAGAACTTGAGGATGTGTGGGGACTGCCATGTTGCAGTTAAGCTAATATCAAATGTTTATGATCGTGAAATCATTGTTAGGGATCGCAGTAGGTTCCACCATTTCAAAGGGGGAGCATGTTCATGTAAAGATTATTGGTAGTTGATTCGCATAAAGATTTGACTATGATAAAAGCATGGTTTTTGAAGTTCCATGCCCTATGATCAGATAGTGCTGAGTTCTGGTTTCATAAAAGTTATGTAAAATATCAGTTGTCATCACCTCATATATTGATACAGGTATACAGCAGCCTTGAAGATGGACACAAGACACTACTTGATTGTAAAAGTAAGAAAGCTACAGAGATATGAGGCATGTTCTGCTGATTGCCCAACAATTATTGTTGTTCATATGTTATAAGGTACCACACTGGAGCTTTTGTCTGATACCTGTTTCTTTCCTTTGAATTATTATACATAATTTCCTAAAATGTTTTGATTTTAATACTTTGAGTACATCTCTGAAAGAAACCTTACAGACTTGTACGCGCTGAACAAAATTTTAATCTGGCTGTTGCAGCCCTGTCAGGTCTGATTCTGGTCACGTATCTAACTTAAGACTGAACACTACTATAGTTCCTTGTTTGGCTTCCTTGTGCATATGGTTAAGTCATAAATGTTTTGCACTCGTTGGCCACCAATTTGCTATAGATATGAATGCTACAGAGTTGCCCTGCATCAAATTATAAGATCATCTTTCTTCATGACTCCTTTCCAACAACATCAAACTGTCTAAAGCTTGCAGAGAGCAAAGCTAAGATAAAACTTTCATCATTAAAACACCAAAGGTTAGTTTAATATTATACATTCTCACTAACCTTTTAAGTGATGTCGCGTTATTCCAACTCATTGGGATTACTAATATTTGTGTGCACTACTTCCATTTGTTTGCTCCTTTTCAAAAACTGTTTCCAGCATCATCTCTGATTCCATGTCTATTTAAGCCATTTTGTTTCATCAACTTTTCACAATATCTTTGTAGCCTCTCCATTCTATCTGTATGCCAGTTTCTGTTTTGTGAAGTTATTTCACTGCACCTAGGTTTTTCAAGATCTGATTGTCCTTTTTGGGTGGTCCTATCCAGTTTTGTGCCCTTGTCAGTAGTTGCAGGCTTGCAGCCTAGGCCAAAATTATGCAGCTTTTTCCTTGTAATCTTCATGAAAACCCCTCATTAGACTTCAGTCTTTATAAAGTGAATCAAGGTTCTTCCCTTAATCCTCAAGGAAAGCTTTTTTCATTAAGTCCCGACATATGCTACCATGAAACAACACAAAGGAAAGAAATGAGAACATCCACTTGGCCCTTCCAATCTCATGGAATCTATTGCCTAAGTTCCTTTTGTCCTTTTTGGAAATCATGTCCATGCTTGCACATCTAGAAGGCAAAAAGAATCCCATGGTTTCCTGACCTTCAAGTCATTCTCCTGCATATTCTATTGTGTTATAAAGGTCTCTGCACTGGCTACAACCTAAGAGCTAAGAGCAGATGCTGGCATAATCATCTATAACATGTTCTGCTACTGGCTGTTGCAACACCTGCAACATAAGTTAACAGACGATCTGCATGCGATTCTCACCATAGTAAAGTTCACTTATTTATTAATTCAATGACATCAAAATATCAAATGTCAGCAGGGGGCTACAGAAATTACAATTTTGTAAAGGGAAAGAAGCTGTGTCGGTTAGAATCTAGTTAGTCAAATGCTGACCATACGGCCAGAGGAGCTGGGCTTGTGGGTCTCTTGTAGTCGTAGCTACAAGATGTCTCTCTCTGTACATGGAATGTGGGATCTTTGTGCCACTTTTCAAGCAAGCCACCTCCCCGCCATGGCGCCATGGCCATAGATAAGCACTATGGTGGGGACTTTCTGAGTTCCCCTCTTGTTTAGTAATTCGAGTGAAACCCAAACCCTTTCCCATGAACAGTAGCTGCTTTCCTGTTGATACAGCTGCTCTTCGTTCAGACTCAATATATTCCCTAGGCCCTCACAACGGGGGGAGAGAGTGGTAGATCGAGAAAGAGTGAGAGAGAGAGCTGAGTGAAAAGCAGGGGGCTGCTTTCAGTTCTGTTTCAACCATGAAGAGAAAGCAGTTGATCATGCACGGCCTTTTGATTCTGGGATGGTTCATAGGTAGGTAACTGCATTGCTCTTATTATTTGCTCCTTTTTTCTCCGCAAATATTTCCCATGTACCCAGGATTTGCATGTGTTTGTGTTGATCTATCAGTAGTCTACTATTGCCAATGCAAACATTATAAGTGCGACGATGTTTTGTTTTTTCATGGTGATATTGCATGTTTGCTGTAAATGTTCAGGGAATTTGATCAAAGTGTTAATGATTCTGATTGCATCTCACACTGTCCTTTTCTCTGTGATCAGTCTCTGCAGAAGGTGTTGCGCTGCAGGAGAAGATGGAGTCGGCGACGTCAATCCCTACATTGTCACCACCGGAGGGCAACATGACGTTCATCGACGGCGTCACATGGTGCGTGGCACGACCAGGGGTCTCCCAGGAGGACCTCCAGAACGCGCTGGACTGGGCATGTGGCCAGGGCGCCACCGACTGCACCCCGCTGCAGCCGGGCGGCCGGTGCTACCAGCCGGACACCCTCCTGTCTCATGCCTCCTACGCCTTCAACATCTTCTACCAGCAGAATGGCAACTCTGACATCGCCTGCAACTTCGGCGGCGCGGGAACCATCATCAAGAGGGATCCAAGTAATAATTATGAACATCATCTCCACTCCAACAATTTAATGCACATTCGAGCATTGTTCTGTGATACGGCCTCGAAAATTAAACGCATTGTTCAGTGCTGTAATTGTAATTTACATATGTTCTTTGTGTTCTTGGTTAGGTTTTGGATCATGCAAGTTCCTGGCATCAGAGTAAGTGCGTGCAGTCCATTGACCATTGCAGCTGTTTGTCTCCTTATCTGTAAGTTAATTTGCTGGGTTGCTGCAGGAATTCTGCTGCTTCAGCACTGACACGAGGAAGCATGTGGACGATCTGTGCAGCTGCGTCTCTGATCGTTCTTCATCTGAAAGGTGTGAAGTAATTCAGGATGGCCTCATGCTGCCAATTTGTACCTGTTCTGGTCTTTGTGCCGCACACTTCTGTAAGGAGCAAGGAACAACGAACAGTGCTACTTTTTTCGTGTAATCATGTGAAGATTATTGTGTATTACAAGTGATGTTTACTTAGAAAATATTACTCCCTCTGTCGTAAAAAGAATACATTTCTACTCTTTCATCTTTGTCCAAAAAAGTTCATTTCTAACTTCCTACTTGTATTTGGTTTGCAAAACTTCCTACTTGTATTTGGTTTGCAAATCAAGAAGTTTTATTTGTTCAATATATCTTTTATCTACATTTTAGCTGTCCCTTCACAATACTCCCTCATTCTTTATATATAAGTCGACTTGTGTATAAGAATTAAGAAATTAATTTAAATGGCTTTATTGTCATTTATTTATTTTGTTTTGAAAATGTAATTTTTTATTGGTGAGAGGAGTAACATTTATTTAAAAAGAGTAAACATAATTTTTTTTTAAAAAAGTGTCTAAAGTTATAAAACGACTTGTATTTTAAAAAAAGTTGACAAGACTAAAGTGATTTATATAAGTAATTAGAGG
Organism: Zizania latifolia; assembly: GCA_000418225.1. NCBI lineage: Eukaryota > Viridiplantae > Streptophyta > Magnoliopsida > Poales > Poaceae > Zizania > Zizania latifolia. Next base: position 168,257 of record KE371274.1, read on the forward strand.
TAATAATATTTGTATTAGTAAAAAACACTTTAATCATTTATTCTTATTACTAATTTATTAAATTCGTTTTGATGGTAAAGTCTCTTGGCAGGAAGGAAGTAACTAGCAAGAGTTTGCCAAGAGTTAGTTCTTGAATTTTGTATGAGAAAGTTGTCATCTCTGTGTTAGAATATAAAGTGAATTATCTTTCTTTTCATGTTAGCTTAAGCTTTTAGGTTAAATTGATCGGTGCATACAACTTAATATGGTATCAGAGCCTGAGATCTCGAATTTCAATCGCACAATTAAATAAAAATTACAGCACACTTCAATTATCTAGTCGTGGTTGAATAGGCCATGTGTTGGGTTTAACGGCCCAACATATAAAGAAAACATAATGTTCATTTTTTGTTTTTCTAATTCATTCATTCATGTTTTGCTGTAACTTTGTGAAATTCATTTTTTAAAAAAATACTATGAACTTTTTTCAGAATTTTTAATATTTTAAAAACCAAATTTGAATTTTGAACTAAACCGACGACGGAACTTCAGTAACAGCTCGGTTAGGGAAACATGCCTTAGACGCTTCCTGGTGATGCACCTACCTAGAAACAATAAGACGTGTCAAGTGTTGTTGTCACACTTTGAGACGTCTTGATTGAGAGAGCACGAGAAGCGAACTAGCTAGTCCCTGTCGTGCGAAACGACTGATATGAGGTGCGTCAATCGTGGCCGTTGATCTGCGACCTGATGGTACCGGTTGCACGCAGCTTCTGAGTTCTGCCAATAAGCTAGCATGCATCCCCGTGTCCCTCACCTCATACAAACCTCGGCTGGCCAATACATTCTCTCTCGTCGGTGTATATTTCTATTGGTGATAGTAACTTTAATGGTCAACTGAAAACCATAATTATTAGTTAATAAATTTATAGTGTACCATTAATCTAAAATCGAGATCCACCCCTGCTATAAATAATATCATCTTCAATCGCAGCAGATGCATGGAACGAATGAAGTTTTGCCTTTTATTTCTTCAGGTTGTATCTGCAAGTTTTTTCTTTCTTTTTCTTTCTTGCTCTCGAGCCTTCAGAAAAGAAGATAGTTCTTGTCAATCAACTTGTGACAGTTTGTTGTTCCTTATGCGGCTTTCCTTTCGTTCCTTTTGCTTCATATAAGTCGGAAGCGTGGCGATGTGATGATGTTGATTTTCATGACCATATGCCCCTATGACACATATATCTCAGCTGATTGACAGTGTTTTGATGTGAATTTTGCTATGTATGGGAGTGTCCTTAGTTTAATTTAATTGTATCATTTCGATGTAATTGTATAAATTACATAAAAGCTTCCATCATCTAAAAAATGTTCAATTTTTACTCTCCTCATATCCATTCGGGGAGGCTTACGATTTTAAAAAGCAGCCGGTGAGTATCTAACTAAGAAAAACCTAGAGAAGTTATTGTTTCTTAGCTTCTGAGTATTAGTTTATTTCTAGATTTTGTAGATTTTGAGTTTTATAATACAAAGGAAAGATCTAGATTGTTTGATGACCTGTAGATTGTGCGAGCAGCTATAACCGCTAGAAACTCTCCAGATAAATCTTGCCTCTCTGCTTCTTAGATCTGCTAGCTGTTCTTGGAGTCCACATGTAAAATTCGAAAAAGAAAAACATGATAAACCAATTCTGTTCTTCCTGATTGTTTTTGTTTCTCTCTTGGCATGAAAAATGATGTTTTCATTGGGAGGGAGAGGTATGAAGATAAATCTCAATTGAAGATGTTCATATTTCTTAAGGGCCTTTGTATTGCCATAGGCAAAGAATATCAATGGTGACAAAGGCTATATGCACTGAAAGGGGCTATCAACGACTATGCTAAGACTAATAGAGATTAGATAAGATGATCTAGACTTATTTATGTGCATAGATCTACTTAGCCCCTAAACCTTAGAGAACAATATAATAGAGATAATTTTTAAAAGGAAAAAGTTTAAATTACATCCTCGAAGTATCGCTAAAGTCTGAATAACCTCCTAAAGAATTTTACCGTCTAAAAAGCACCAGCGGTATTACAAAACAGTTTGATTTATACCTTTGAACGGCAGTTTTGCTGATGTGACGAAACCGCAGACGGTTTTGCTGACGTGGCAGCTGATGTGGCGCTGGTGATGTGGTAGATCAATAAAAAAGTCTGAATCACACCCTCCAATTTTGCCTAATATCTGAATAACTCCCAAAGAAAAAAGTGTTTAAAAATTAATTTCTAAAAAATTTTATACGGAAAAGCCCCCTTTTCTCTATTTTTTCCTCTTCATTTCTCTCTTTTCCTCTTTTCTTTTTCTTCCTTTCTCTCTCCTCCTTCTCCTTCCTCCTTTCCTCCTCATCCTGCAGCTTCTGTCCCAGCACAAGCGCCACGCCCAGCCCTGCGCCCGCGCCTGCATGGCTCCCACGCTGCGCCTAGCCCCATGCCCCGCGCCGCTACAGAGGAAAGGAGGAAGAAGGAGGAGAGAGAAAAGAAAAAAAAGAGGAAACGGAGAAAGGAAGCAATTGAGAAAAAAATATAGAAAATAGAGGCTTTTCACAAAATTTTTGGATTTAAAATTTTTTAGAAATTAATTTGTAAACACTTTTTTCTTCGGAGGTTATTTAGGCATTAGACAAAGTTGGAGGGTGTGATTCAGACTTTTTCGTTGATCTGCCACGTCACCAGCGCCACATCAGCTGCCACGTCAGCAAAACCGCCCGTAGTTTCGCCACATCAGCAAAACCACTCTTCAAAGGTGTAAATCAAACTGTTTTGCAATACCGCTAGTGCTTTTTAGACGATAAAATTCTTTAGGGGTTATTCAGACTTCAGCGATATTTTAAGGGTGTAATTTAGACTTTTTCTTTTTTAAAATATACCAGTAATTATTTAAAAACCTGTTGTTGCTTAGTACGACAACGGTGTTCAATTTCGAACAAATGACGAACGTACAACTTAAAAACAAGCTAGCAATGAAACATCATCCCTCATGCATAATATCATCAATCATTGGACAAGTGCGTTCCACTGAAGAAAAAACGCTAGAGATGTGCATTGATAGATTTCACGCACAATTTACATCGATCACACAGGCGGTCGCCGATCCATCAAGAACAGATGATTACATATTTATATATTTGTGTGTAGCTTAGCCGATGATCTGGTCGAGGACGCCGGTGTTCTTGAGGCCAAGGACGATGCCGACGCCCAAGATGTGGCCGACGGAGCCGCAGGCCAGCGTGTCGGCGAGCGTGAACCCGGCGGGGTCGCCGGTCTGCAGCCCGGAGTCACGCGCCTCCAGCTTCAGCCCCGCCGTCGACTTCCTGTTCGCCGACGGCGCCAGCCCGAACCTCCCGGCGAACAGCATCAGCGTCGTCGTTGTCACCATGATCTGCACCCACCCAAGCAAGCAGTAGCATCAGCCATCAAGCTTAGTTTTTTTGCACAATATAAATCGATCAATACAGCCTCTACATCATATTGTCATCAGCATCAATCTTGATTACGCACGTTTATACAACTAATTGAATTTTTTTCTCTTTTCTCTTCAGTTAAGTGTAGTTTGTTCTTTTATCACACTAACAGCCGGTCGCACAAGTTACATATATTATGTTAAAAAAATAAACATCGTTTAACTATAGAGCAAATTAATTAATTGCACTGTTAGTAGAGTGTGTAGTGTGTTACTTACAATGTTAGTGGCTGAGCCGATGTAGTCGCACCGGATGCCCTGGGACCTCTTCCTCCCCATCCTCACCGATGGCAGCGTCACCTGTGATCAAAGCAGTAACAATTAAGTGGCTCAATCAACCAGAGAGAAAATCAGTACACGGCACACAGCTCGTTGCACCATATATATATATATATATGTATGTATATATATGACAAGTAATTATATATGATCATATCGTGATATAATCGCATCGTGATGTCTAGACAAATTAAAACATTGTGTTAAAAAAGCTACATTAAGACATATAGTTTATTGTACCATATATCAAGCCGAAATAAATTTCTTTGGGTTGCTTTAAAGTCCCCCTAAGAACTCCGTCTAGAACATCCTTTTGCTATCGGATTAGTCTAGTTCTTCATGACGCTAATTTAGACGAGGTCTTTATGAAGAGAACTTTAAAATCTACAAGAAAATTTCTTCGTTATACTCTCTATTGTTGTCAGATTATCTTAGTCTTCCACGTAACATTAATATAGATGAGATCCTCACAAGGAGGATTTCAAAGCTCATCTCACGAAATTTATTTCCATTTCAAGCGAGCTAAATGATAAACAAAGATATATCTACTATACATAAGGGATAATGAAACTGACCATGGACCTAGGCGAGGAGTAGCTCCGGAGGCCATGGAACTGAGGCACGGAGGTGGCGGCAGAGAGCTGGGAAGCCATGGCGCCTGTCCTGCTGCTGCAACCTAGGGTTTACCTGCTCTGAACAATGCTATGAATTATTGTCCAAGTGCAATAGTTATGGAGTGGCTTTAATTCTGCAGGGGATGTGGAATGGGAACCACATAGGGAGCTTGTGGCCTGCAATGGTCACTCATGGATAGGTTTCAGATCCTTGCAGCTGATGTGGCATCCCCTGGTTAGAGGCTGCCAGTTTGGATAAGATACTGCCCCTCACCAGCAGGGAGCATGCTTGCTGCCGATGCTGGTGACCGGATGTTCTGCCAAGTGACAGGCATAGTCCATCGAGGGGAAATGGAACAGTAAAAATAGGAGATTTAGCTGTTCATTTAGATCAAATTTAGCTATCTTCAACCACAGAAAAAAATTGAGTAAATGAACCTTACTTCACTATCACTGGAGCATTGGGACTCAGAATTTTAGAGATGGGATACGGACTTAACGAAGCATTGTTCCATTAAAAAGAAGGTTGATAAGAGCAAAATTAAAATACTAATAGAGTGAATAAAAATCATATAGGTGGTGAGGTGAGTTTCTAGTAGACTAGATTTATATTGTTTAAAACCTACTAACTCTTTTTAACCACCTATCTATACACATAACTAACATGTATGCTATATAATAATTTTTTTACAAATAGTTTTGGGGTACAAATGTACTCCAAGTCTCATGGTGGCATACCGGTTGCTGCTTTGCAGGTGCCAGGCCATGAAGTCACGGACTGAAAAAAATAACAAGAATCATATTATCCGAAGTATGCTGTGACATGACTTTTACTCTGGTTTATGACAAAGCATCGCTTTGCTTGTTGGATAATTAGGTAATTGTAATATTAAATTTTAAATTAAATAAATTATGGCATCCACAAGAACTATCATGAATAGATCTAACATACTAGTTAACAGGAACAATCTAATCATAGTTTCATAAAACATGAATAAAAATCGAGAGGGATCACAGCACACATACTGAACGCTCGCAGATGAAGATGCCGCAACCGATGTAGGCTGGTTCCTGTTGATGTCAGGTCGCAGACGACGGCAACCGATGGTAGACGTGGAGCGCTTTCTAAAAACATTATTCGCTCTCTCCCGGTGTAGGATTACAAGGGCAAGAGGTTCCGGAAACCTGCTCTCCTGTTCGCCGGTGCACGCAGATGAGCGGGTTGGAGAAGGCTACGGCAGTGGCGCAGCAGAGAGGAGAGGCAAAAACTCTTGCTCGATTTTGGTTCTGATCTAATCTGCTATATGGTAGAGGCCGGATAGACATGTATTTATATGGAAGAGCACGATCTCACGTCGTGATCACGATCTAAACCGAGTCTGTTTTCATATCCCGGCCCAGCTAGACGAGCGAGCGAGCGAGCGCATGTAGAGCTCCCTTTTTCTCCCCCATACACATAGCTTAGTGGGATAGAGATAACTTCACTATATAAGTTCGTTATCCTCCACCAACACTAGTAATATGAGACTAAATATTTCCACTATTCCTTTGCATGGCATGGACCTTTAAAATTACTTTAAAATTTATTTAGAATTTCTGAAATAGTCACGTAGGGCAAGCCCAAAATTCCAGCATTGCTTGCATAACAGGAACTTGTAAGTTGTAACTTAAGACGATATTATTTCTATAAACCTACGTCACAACAATACCACCTCAGAGTAGTGGTGACAACGGAGACGGATCATACCAACGACCATAATCATATTAGTATGTTTTTTAAATAAGAATATTGTATTAAATAAGCTTATATTATTTTATTAAACCTCATAATGGTACATTGTTATTGGTTAGTAACAGAATTTTTCGTCACTCATCCATATTTCCATTCCAAATTTTGTTTATCAAGCCGAAGATTATGAGAAAAACGGAAAATCTTCCCAATCAAGCCTAATTCGAGATTGGCATACACAACCTGTATAGAATACAACACCACTCACCTATGTACAGTTCACAAGTCTGGAAATCCTGATTAGAAAAAAAAGAGAGAAAAATGTAGCACACTCAACCACAAACATTATACACACAAGCTGCCATGCACTCTCCAAATCCTACAAATATTAAATCATCCAAACTATAAACTTGAATCAATATAGATCAATATTTTCTAATTGTTTTTCACACTCTATGTTATGTATGGTCTTATTTGGCACGTCTCTAGATCTAATATTTTTTTAGAGCGGGTCAAATCTAGTTATAAGAAATCTTGTATACTGAGGGTATTTAGTTGAGTAATTTGTTTTTATTTTAGACTAAAATAAAAATTTAAACCACTTTATCTTACTATATAAATTCTAAATATAATATAGATTTTGGAGTTAAAGTTGTATCAAACAGTTACTCGATTTTCATGCTTCTATCTCGAGGATTTAGTTGAGGGACATGATTTGTACATTTAAAAAATAAATTTATTTGACCAGTTCATGCAAGAAATGGAAGGGTGGAACAAATGTTTCTTGCATTTGTTTAGTTGGGAATGATGTCTTGGATCCAGGCTTTACAACTTTGATCCTCTTTCTATTCACTTCTAAGATTCTTCGCTCCGAATGTCCCATTGCTTGTGCCTGTAAAATTGTTTGTTTTCCAAAAACAAAGATGTAACAAGTAAATTGTAGTGCTTAATATATTAAACATATGGAATATTTTTTGGTGTTCTGTCTTCGTTACACAAAACCTGTTCAACACAAATTTAATACACTTGTTACTAAACAAAGCATAATTATGGTGAGGGTAACAATGAAAAGCATTAATATAAACATAGCCCAAATAGAAGTGTTATTATGATAAGGGTATGTTTGGAGAGCTTTTAGCAATTATAACTACATTTACAATCTGAAACCACACAAACGGTGTAGATTCTAAATCTGAATCGTAAAACTCAATAACTCCAAAATCTAAAAATAAACTAGAATCTAGAAGCTAAGAAACACTAACTGATGGAGGACGGGGTACCCGATCTTTTGTCAGGTGAATGATAAACAACGATTGGTGGAGACGAGAAACACACACATGATCCGGCTTTCGATCCATGAGATCGAACCTCTGCAATTACAACACCACTTCTTCTCTGGTTATCAACCAAGCACAACCTGATTGACCTCGCTACGACGGCTAATCCTTGCGTGCGAATCGAAGAACACAAGTAAGAACGTAGAAAACGCAATCGAACGGAAATTCTATTGGAATCTGCGAATTGGGGTTCACTTACAAAATTGGCAGAGCAGCAGCTATCATAGCAATGTGTAAACAAACCCAAGAAACCATAAATGGCTATAGATACAGCTTATATAATAGTTCTGGACGCACCCCTAATGGGCTCAACTGGATGCACGGTCCAAAGGCCCAATAAGACAGCAAAACAACACGCTGATAGATTCTGGACACTCATTTGTTTTGATCATTACCACTGATCCAGAAGGAGTTTTGACATTAAAGTGGTGCCATTGGAAATGTGCCAAAGTTAGCTTTCCGTGCATATGTGGAACGTCGAAAACGGAGTCTATATGTGGTCTGGAAGACGATTTTAGTGCATGCTGCTCCTGGAATCCGAGATGGACTCGAGCTAGAAGTGGATTGGACTTCCTACTCAACTTGGACGTCCTCGCTGGTCTTCTCCGCCTCCTTGCTTGTCTATATGTACTTATTGGTCATCTCCATAGTTTCTAATAATAATATCATTATTAGGTAGCAATCTATTCTTAAAGTCATATAAATGATTAGTTAAGAACAAGCTCACCTGCAGATTTAATCGTCGTGCTCGAGCTCAAGTAATTGGTCCTTGCATAGCAACCCAAGGGGTATCGTGTGTATCTGTAGGAGTGATGTCCTCCTCATCCTCCCCCTCTTTAAGTGGAGTCGTCCTCGACTCAAACTTATCTTTTGCTCACACGTATGGCTTTAATTCTGAAATGTTAAAGGTGGAGCTAACCTAGAACTCGGAAGGCAAGTCAAGTTTATATTCATTTAGCTCAACATGACATAAATACTTAGTGATAGCAGGAGGCAAAGTATAAACTATATCATTAAGAAAAAAGAGAGCATTCTTGCAAATCAAAGTATAGCATACATCATGATTATTAATTTTAGCATGTTCAGTTTTAGTTGCAAGCAGAACCTTTTAATTTGACTTCTTGCTGATTTTCAGATCTAATGTCAAGTTATTTGCTCTTATTAGCATCTATCTCTATATCATCTTTAATAATTTCATCGGAAGTTAAAGGTAACAAAGTAACTTTCACGCCGTTATGCATCAGAGTATATTTATTACTCCTACCATAGTGAAGTGCAGCATTATCATATTCGCAAGGGTGAGCCTTGGTTGCAACTGATGAGGCAAGCTCGATGGGTACCTATTAGGGGTGGCAATGCACTCGACGGGGCTAGCGACCCGCCAGGGACCCGCCCCGATGGGGCCGGGTCCGGGTCCAATTTTTAACCCACGGGTCTGTCGGGTCAGGGCCCCGCATCATGTCGGGTTCGGGTCCGGGTCCATCATTTGACCCGTGGGTCCCCGTGGGTCCCCGGCAGACCAATAGAAAGGATGCATCCTGGCAGTGGCAGCATATATTTTCCTTTCCTCAGTGCGTCCTGCCCTAGTGCCCATGCCCAGGCCACCGCACGCTGCAGCCGCTGCCCATAGGTGCTTGCGGCAGCTCGCTGCAACCCCTCCGGTCACCGCCTAAGCCCCGTCGGCCATCGCTGATGCCATGTGGCCTTGCTCCTGAAGACTGAAGCCCCGCAGGAAGCCCCGCCACCGAAGCCCCGAAGCCGAAACCCCACCGCCGATCGGCCGATGCCCTGCCTCCCCGCCCCCAAAGGCTAAAGCCCCACCGCCGAAGCTCCGCCTCCAGCTAGATCCACCGCTGAAGCTCCGCCTCCAGCTAGATCTGCTGCCACAGCTGCTCCGTTGACGGGATCCACCACCGCCGTCATATTCGTGCTCAAGCGCCGACGGCCGGACCTTCCGCCGTGGCCCCTCCCCGCTCCGTCGCCACCGGCCCCTTGGTCACCATCGGCCGCATGCCCGCACCCCGGTTTGCTACGTCTTGCTACCCCCAAAGCCCCAAAAGTCGGGTGTTTTGGGGACCCGTTGGGTTTGTGGGGACCCGACGGGTTCGGGTTCGAGGCAAGATTTCTACCCACGGGTACAGTCGGTTTAGGTCTGAGCTGGGACGGGTTCGGGTTTGGTATTGACCAACCTAGACCCGACCCGACCCATTGCCACCCCTAGTACCTATAATAACTTTTTACCTAACTCATCAGCTCATGTGAAGGTGGAAGGCTGTGTATAGGCTGGTGTTGGCGCAGATGCAGGACTAACACTTGAAGACGATGGCTTGGTCGGATGTGGTGGATAGGAAACTCTTGTCTTATGTTGTCGTCTCTGTAATTCTTTCTCTACAAGCACAGCAAGCTAGAACAAATGGTTGATAGTATTAAATTCTTTATAATAAATGATATCTTGAATCTCATGCCTCAATCCACCATAGAAGCGATAAATCGTGTCCTCTATGTCCTCTGCACCACCACAACGGATCATGCTCTTCTGAAGCTCTGCATAATACTCTTACACATACATGTTACCTTGCTCCAAATGCTACGGCTTCTTACGCAACTCGTGTTGATAAGGAGGGACAAATCTACTACACATAGCTTGTTTTAACATATCCCATGTATCAGGTTGTAATTGAGTGTCACCTAGCTCATTCCACCATATTATAGTAAAATCTTTAAACTCACTAGTAGCTTGTCTAACTCTATGTTGCTTAGGAACTAGATGTAAGTTAAATTTCTGCTCTACGATTATCTCCCAATCAAATTATTTCTTAGCATCATATTCACCATAAAAAAATGGGATTGTAAACTTAACTTTCGTAAAAGAATCATCGTTACCCCGATTATAATTGTCATTACCTCCCATACCTGTTTGGTTGCGATGAAGGTATCAATGTAGGTATTGTCGTCGTCCTCTTGCCTGCTATCGTTGTTTCTTAGGAGTTGTCTGTTAGTCTCTAAATCTTTTATCTTTTAGGATAGATTTTGGATGCTGACTCTCATGGCTTCTATGTTAGCGTTGATTTGATCCCTTAACACTTTTTGACGTGCAACGGCATCAACGAGTTCTCTCTTGGAGTTTCCTGTTATGGTTAGTAGAAATAAAAAAATACAAGAGAGTATTATCCCTATCAACTAATAGATAGTGAAAGGTGGAATCGCTCTCACTCAAGCGTTTTACCACGCTCTTGCAAGGATCTTATCTATGCAGGTCAGTGGATGGTATAATTTTTTATCGGTCGGTGACACCATGAGGTAGTGGAACAGCAATTGCAAGGACCCAAGCTACACTGATTAGAAGTATATATGTGGAGTTTGAAAGGTTAAATACAAGTAATTTATATAGTGGAATACAAATCAGAAACAGATAGTAGTATTGAATAAATTTCCAAAGTACTTGTACTAGTTGCTGGTATGTATATGTTTTCTATGGCAACAAGGGTTATATGAGAGAGTGGGTAAGGTTAAAAGGATGGATAGCTAGAGAAGGTGACAAAATTCAGCACAAAGAGCACAAAAACAGCACAAGACAACACTACTTAGCACGCATATACTTTCTTGGTCAACTCTATGTGCTCCTTTTTTTATAATTCTTTTTTATTCTTTTTCTTGAACTCTTTTTGTATTCTTTTTTTGGCACTTCTCTTTTTTAACTAGCAACACACAGAAGATAAACCAAGAAGACATGACATAATTTTGCTACAAAGAAGTGCCATGTAGACAAACACAGATGTGCTGGAAAATCGGTGCAGGAAACTTTGGGGCCAAAAAACTCAATCTTCTAGGCCGAATTTGGGAAAATAAAATCGGCGAACCTAGAAAAGCTAGGGAAATTCTGATTTAACTTTTTATGTAGATCTTTGAGATGTACTTATTTGTCTGATTTTGAGTTCGTATATAAAAGTTATGGTTGTTTTATTGGAGGCACTTCGAATCAGGGTTTCGTGGTTCTATTTTGCACGTGAATAGTAAACCAAAGGGGATCTATGTGTAGCGGCTGGTGTATAGGCTTTAGTAGGGGATCACAATACTAACCAGCAACTAGACTCGACTTAGGACACAAACTTAATACTACGGACTCTGAAACTGAAATATGCAAAAGCTATGGATGGTTCTAGGATGCGGAAGACCGACTACCAATTTTTCTTTGGTTTTTTTGTGGACTATGGGATGAATATGAAATCAATCTAATCTAAGATACAAGAACTCAATAGTAAACTGAGCTCTGATACTAGTTGATGGAGGGTGGGGTGTCCGATCTTCCGTCATGTGGATGATAAACAACGATTGGCGGAGACGAGACACACACACATGATCCGGCTTTCGATCCATGAGATCGAACCTCTGCAATTACAACACCACTTCTCCTCTGGTTATCAACCAAGCACAACCTAATTGACCTCGCTACAAAGGCTAATCCTTGTGTGCGAATCGAAGAACACAAGCAAGAACGTAGAAAACGCAATCGAATGAAAATTCTATTTGAATCTGCGAATTGGGGTTTACTTACAAAACCGGCGGAGTGGTGGCTATCATCGCAACATGTAAACAAACTCAAGAAACCCTAGATGGCTATAGATACATCTTATATAGTAGTTATGGACGCATCCCTAATGGGCTTAACTGGATACACGGCCCAAAGGCCCAATAAGACAGCAAAATAGCATGCTGATAGATTCTAAACGTCCATTTATTTCGACGATTCCCATTAATCCAGAAGGAGTCTTGACATAAAACTAGCGCCATTGTAAATGTGCCAAAGTTAGCTTTCCGTGCATATGTGGAACTTTGACAGAGTCTGTATGTAGCTTAGACGATGATTTTAGTGCATGCTACTCCTGGAACCCGAGATGGACTCGAGCTAGAAGTGGATTGAACTTCCACCTCGACTTATACGTCCTCGCTGGTCTTCTCCGCCTCCTTGTTTGTCTTCATATACTTTTTGGTTATCTCCATGGTTCCTAATAATAATATCATCATTAGATAGCAATCTATTCTTAAAATCATATAAACGATTAGTTAAGAACAAGCTCACCTGCAGATTTAATCATCGTATTCGAGCTCGAGTAATTGGTCCTTGCATAGCAACCTAAGGGGAATCGTGTGTATATGTAGGAGTGATGTCCTCATCACCAACTTTTCCAAAATATAAGGTGCCGTGAAATCAACATTTGCATATTTTGATTAATAATTAAACTAACAATGTATATGTTTAGTTCCACACAAATGAATTCATATTTGAATGTTTGTATAATATTAATTCTGTTGTTAGTGATAAGCCGTGAAAGAAATTGATGATAAAAAAACATTGAAGACCACATAGAAAGCTAATACATGCACCTTCTATTTTGGGGAGAGAGAGCATTAAATAATGCTCTAAAGATTAAACTTGATAATAAATTAATAATTATTAGAAAAAATAATCACGAGAATAAAATAGAGACATGAATTTTACGTGAAAAACCCTTGCGCGAAAATACCACAGGCGTCTGATCAACAAATTCCATTATGATGAAAGGTATACAAAAGCAGGGGATTACAGGGCGCTACTTCTCCATGCTACACATAAGATGTATTTATAGAGAGAAAATGACAAGTGTCAGATAAGAACTCTGCTCTAGTACATAGGTCCAAATCTAACTAGAATTTGTATCAAACACTAACAATAATAAGCCATAAAGTACTGCAAGAAGTTGATGTCCTATCCAAATAGGACATGACAACAAACTAGAAGGTTAGAAATAAATTGTTTAACTAATCACTGCCACTCCAAAACATACAGAACACCAAAACACGGAAAAATAGAGCCCATAATAGCAAGTTTTAGGCTTAATCACATGTATTAAGAAGATAAGTAAAAATACCATACTATCCTTCTTGAGGTGAGTGAGAGTGAGCCGAGAGTGGTTGGGTAGAATAATTAGCAATCAAGTCGGGACACAATATAAGTGTTTTAGAGATAAAAATATATTTTTAAAGTATTAAGTTGCTATATTTAACACAAATTTTAAACTCTAAAACTCGGTATATTAATTGTAAGATCGAGGGAGCAAGTAATTTGACTATACCAACTGAGATTGGCTCTGCTGAAGCAGAAATAGGTTGTCTTTCAACTCCATTCTCTCTCACAGGTGTATAAATGACAACAAGTCTATAACCTACGTATAGTCAACATTGGCTTCATACATTATTCCAATTTCGGCTGCACGAAATATTAAATACAATATAAGAATGAAGATCATTACAAAGTACAAGCAAAATTAAGTGGGTAACATGTTGTATCCATTATGAGTTAAAAATGGTAAACATTAGATAATAGTAAAAAACTTAGACATTGAATAATTGTACCGAAATAAGGATGAAGAGATTTGATAATTCGCTACTCAAAAGTTTTGTATATTTAATTATTTGACACTCGTTTGAATGGCACGTGAGATCATCCAAATCTATGATTGTGGTCTAGTGACAGACAATAAGCCAATTTTTGTGAGTGCCAATCATCAAATATTCCGTGGAGACCATTGATGATGCCCAAGTCATGGGGGATGCTGATGAGTCTTTCACCTACAAGGAAAGATTAGGATCCTAGATGTGCAAGGCTAAATTGTTTATATGAAGAGTCATGTCACAATCATTTTTTAGATACCTTGGTGGTATTGAGGAGCATGGTAACATGTATAGAGCAATGTTTTATGGGGAAATTGGTGCACCTCTGTTCAGAGTAAAACTATTCGAATAGTTATGTTCTCAGTCAAGGGCAGTATCATAAATTTTTTTGATTAATCCCATGTTACTAAATGTCGGTGAATTACCGAGTAGTCCATCTAAGGGGGTACCCGAGGTGGTGAATAGATGTGTAAGAGAAGCGCAGCGCCTTCGAACCCGATGGTTGACTATAAGAAATAAGAGCCAAGATTTATACTGGTTCAGGCCTCCCGGGGATAATAGCCATACGTCTAGTGTTTTGGTGTATTATATGGTGTCTAAGCTTACAAAGCAATGAGCTATAAGCCTAAGCAATTGATATTAGATGTCTCTGGGGGTGTCTCGCCTCCTTTATATACTCAAGGAGTGAGCTGATGACCCAGGACTCTATCCCGAGTCGGTCTCTCTGATACCTAAGATTACATACCAAACTCGGGTGCTAATTCCCTAATTACAAGGATTCTGGTACAAATATATCTCTTCATATTGGATCTAGGATTTGGTTTCCTAATAAGGACTTAATCTTTCTTATCGGGATCGAACTCTCTTCATAGGCTATATCGGACCTCAATGCTAGACTTGGTCTGCTCTCGGTCTGAGCTGATAAGCCCATCTCGGGATACCTAGGGTCATATCCCGACACTAAATAATTGGAATTGATTGTGAACTCTGGTGTTAGAGTAGGTATGGTTGGGTTAGGCCTAACAACCGGGTTGAGCTATTCAGTGATGATTTAAATATTATTTTTAATTATAATATTTTATTGTTTCCAGATTCTTAAAGTTTTGATTAAATGCTCTTTATGTAAAATAGCCTTATTATGCTATCCTTTGTTATATCCTGTGCATTGTGCATTTTGTTGAGTATTTAAAATACTCACTTCTTACATCCATCCACAAAATTAGAAGAGGCTTTAGCGATGAAGAGAATGGGAGTGAATTGAGCTTTCCTAAGTCAAGTTTGCACGTGAAGATGGAGTTCCCGTTGTGTACGTCCTTCTACAGTTATTGTTTAGGAGTTTTTTTTTTAATTTGTGAGGTTCCAGTTACCTCTGTATTCTTTTTACTACTATTTAGTTTAATTTATGGTTGTGCACTTTGACTATCAATATTGCCTATTATGCACCTCGATCGATTTATGGACAAGGATTTTACTACACAACAAGTTATAAAATTTGTTTGAAAAATTCTGGACGTGACAACTTAATGATGAAATAACCTAAATCATCCTTGAATAGCAACTTTTTTGTGACATTTTCTTATTTTTCATGAGCATTTTTTCATATATAAGCAAAATTCTTGTAGTGATACCATAAAAATGAAAACTTCATATACATTCACGTTCAAAGGACATATTCACATACGCATCCACATCTATGTAAATTCACATCACATTCATATTAATTAAGCATCTATGTTAATATTCACATATTTTCACATACACATCCACATTCACATAAATTAAGCATCTATACTCATAGACATCTCATATTCACATTCATTTACATAAAAATCTCATATTCCCATTTTCTCATCTTATGTATTCAATAATTTACCAGCTTAAACTAACTACTCTCAGCCCCCTTTGGGATAGCTTAAAATATTGCGGCTGATTCTGATTATTAGTTATATTGCTGAATATGATTAATACTTAAGCTGCCTATAATTTTTTTGTTTAGGATATAATATGCTTCTACTTTAATCATAAGCTCCTAATAATTTGTTTCAAATGGGCCTCAATACTCTTTATCTACCTCTTACATTTTTCTTACTTTCAGAGCACTACTTTCTTATGAATAAGGATACTCGATTCTTTTACTCTTATCACTAATTTTTCAATTTTATTTCAAAATTATTTTTTTGAAACGGAGTGAGTAGTACGATACCTCTTAATTTCTCATTTGCAAAATAATATCAGCATGCATTAGATATTCTTTAAGGAAAAAATAATTTTTCCTTGCAAAGAAAAGGAAAAGGTAATAGTTTTGGGTCAAAGGCTCAAAAGTAGGAAGCCGGCCCCGGCCTGTCCCTCACTTCACTTTCCCCTCTTCTGCCAACTGCAAAACCCATCCCTTTCTCTTGATTTTTTTAAATAATACATTTTTTTAAAAACAATTCAAATTTGGTACGTGGATTCCAAATTTTGTAAAATTAACCTTCTGTCGGCACTTGGTGTGCCGATCTAGACCGATCGACCCTAGATTGGCATACCATATGCCTATTTAGGCCCATTGGCTAGATCGGCCGGTGGCTAGGTCTCTGTCGGCATTTGATCTGCCGATCTAGGCTGATCGGCATATGGTCTGCCGATCTAGGCCAACCAGCCTAGGTCAGCAGATCAAATGCCGATAGTGACCTATATTTTTTATAAATTCAATATTAAAAAAATTGACAAATTCAATCTTAAAAACCCTATTTTTGTATTATATATCCGTAAAATTGTAGAATATTATGTGGAATTAGAGAAATTTGAGTACTTTCTCGTAAAATGTGGTATTGAAGTGTAAGTGCAAGATATTCAAATTGTGAGTAGATAGTGTAAGTGCATGCAGATAAAGAGGTTCCAATGCATATAGCATAATACCCAAAGCTGTTCGAAAGCAATCCAACAGAAAGTAGGTGTAATAACTAGTTCAACGGATTACAAATGGCATACTAGTAGTACGGACGTCAGGTCCTACTGATTTCTCCGTTGTCTTTTTTCCCTAGCGCGTTTGGTCTGCTTTCTTTCCTCTCTGTACCTGAGCTCTCGCTGCCTATGGTATGCCGTCTGTTGCCTTTCCTCTTCATCAAATCTTGCACTCCTTGCTCGCTCATCAGCTTCCCTCTTCCTCATTTGGTACTCCAAGTGACTTTCCACCTCTGTGATCTAACCATCCTCATACATAGGTGATGCTACATCTACCCACCGACGGAATGCGTATCTTCTTATATTTTGCTGCCATAACGGACAGGAAGGTAAGTGTTACAGTAGAAAATTATTCAAAATTAAGCCGTGATTTAGTTGTGATCCCTTACCACGAAGTAGTCATGTAGGTTGGGGCACACGAATTCTCTCCTTCCCCTTGATTCCCCTCCGAGCGATGTCCTTAGCATGCAATGACTGCCACAGGCGCACATAGGTCGTTGCTCCCACTCGAGGATTCCAAGAGGATTTGTCATCCAATTTGAACTAGCATGCTCCACCTTTAGCCGATGCTCTTCCTTCCTCTGTGTGTACTCCTCCGTAGTCTCGGCTTATCGTATGGGCCCTCTGGTGGATTGTTGCCCTGAATCATCGATCTATTAGGTAAAACCACACCGCCTTAGATTATCCTACAAGACTAAATAACTGTAGTTACTTACACCAAAGTTAGTAATCAATGGATGAATGAAGTAATTTAATGTTCTCATGCTCACCACGAAGTCATCCTCGATGGTAGTGATAGAAATATGCCCAAGAGAATTCTAGGGAAACCAGAAGTTCTAGCTGAGGGCCAGAAGATTCGGGTTCTGGAGCATCCGGAAGTTTCGGTTAGACTGAAAGTTCCGGGCCAGCCCAATTGGACAAACCGGAAGTTCCGGGTCTGCCTGGATGAACCGGAAGTTCTAGTTAGACCGGAAGTTTCGAGTCAAAATAAATTCGATACAGAATGTTATTTTTGGAAGTTCCGGTTGGACCGGAAGTTCTAGGCCAGGCGAACAGATTAGATCTGTTGGGCTTTAATACAGATTAAAGGCCCATGAGTGGGCACTATATAAAGAGAGGTGGGGCTAGCATGAAGAGGCTGCTGCTTGATGTTGGTTTGACCAAATCCTAGCCGTCACCTCTCTTAGAGCTACACCGGTTGTAGCGATCTCTTCCCTAATCTCTCGTGTGGTACTAGCATACCGGCGAGAGGTGATCCTGTCCCTATACATGTGGATACCATAGAGGCACCGCTGTTACGTCGGTGCTGATCTTCTCCCGTGAAGATCGTCGGATTACGTTGTCTTCGCCACCGAAGACCGGATGGAAACGTGAGGAGCAGCTCGAGGACGCGCTTCACCAACTCTACTTTCGCTACCCGAGCGTGTCTCGAGGCTTGAGGTAACGATACATGATCCCATTGCACGTATGGTTCCTGGGCTAACGGGGTAAATTTTTGAAATTAAGCGCTAGCGTAGCTTCCCCATAACCCAACAATGGTATCAGAGCCTACGTGCGTAGTGTTCAATCTGGATCGATCACATATAGTGATATGTGGTGGAAATATATTATATCTATTGTTTTTGCGTCGGATTTTCCGGAAGTTCCGGTTGGACCGGAAGTTCTAGGTCCGGAAGTTCTGGTTGGACCGGAAGTTCTGGACAAAAATAAATTCCGTATAGAAGGTTATTTTCGGAAGTTCCGGGTGTGACCCGGAAGTTCCAGGCCAAAATAAATTCGAGTCAGAAGGTTGATTTTGGAAGTTTCGGCCCTAAGTCGGAAGTTCCAGGCCTCTGAGCCAGAAGTTCCTGGCTTGGTTCAGTCACGCCTAGATTCTGCATAACTCATTTTTGCAGGGAATGTTGTGACTGGTATGGCCTTGCAATTGTATGAGATACATGAATATAATAACATGGCCTACGTGTCATGGTTAATTATAGACTAAGGCTGTTCAAATGTTGTATGACCTACACGTCGACATGTGATGCTTCTGCTCATGTAATTAGTATAGTGCTATTAGGTGTAATAGACTGACACAACTTCATGGAGGCCTGAAGCAAGATGACCCGACGGACAGGAACCATGGAGATGGAGAACACCATGTGAAAAGGGCCATACTATGTCACAGTTAATATGATTGCCAGTGATATTTTCTTATATTCCTGTCATACTATTCTTTCATGTTCTGTGTGCGGTAGGTATCGTTACCATGTTAGAATAGTTTCTATCAGAAAATTAAGTATTGATGCTCTTTCCAATAGCTGCACCTACCAAGGTTCTCGATCATCGACGATGGGTCTGCCAAAGCAGGGTGCCATCTTTTATCTTGACCAGTTAGAGTGGATGTCGGACAACCACATGCATAATATTGGTTTGCTTAACAAAGCTATCAAAACGGTTTTGGGCTTTGGGACATGAAGTTGGGAGTCGGGCATTGGATACTACCCCAACGAACAAGAGTCACATAGAGATGTGATTAGCAAAGTGTTGCTTACCTATGTCACTAATCTTCTAGCAGTGATGCCAAAGCTCACTAGGAGTTAGATGAATATGGATCTTGTCCCATAATGTGTCGTTAGAGGGAAAGCAATCATTTTACATATTGTGGCACATCTTTTATTTGATAGAAAATTAACATAGCATAGTATTGAATTTTGTATTTTGTTGTAGATCATGGCACCTACTATAAAGAACACTTCAGTTTTTAATCTGCGATCTATCCTTGAGAGGGAGAAATTGTTTGGAACAAATTTTATTGACTGGTACAGAAACTTGAGAATTGTTCTCAAGTAGGAGAAAAATGACTATGCTCTAGAGGAACCCCACCCTGATGAACCAAGGGATGATACACCAATTGCTGATAGGCGGGCTTATAAGAAGCACGCCAATGATTAAGTTGATGTCATCTGTCTCATGCTTGCCTGCATGTCCTCTGAGCTTCAGAAGCAATATGAGGACAGGAATGTCTACGATATGATCGTGGGACTAAAATGCATGTTTGAAAACCAAGCACGGACTGAGAGGTATAATGTCTCAAAGTCCTTGTTTGCGTGCAGGTTGGCGGAAGGCAGTCCAGTGAGTCCTCATATGATCAAGATGATTGGTTACACTGAAAACTTGGAAAAAGCTTGAATCTGCTCTTGATAAAGATTTGGCTACAGACGTGATTCTACAGTCGCTCCCTGCGAGCTTTGAGCCGTTCATTCTAAATTTTTATATGAATGATATGCAGAAGAGCATGGCTGAATTACATGGAATGCTCAAGACAGTCGAGGAAAGCCTTAAGAAAAATCCTAGTCATGTGATGATGGTTCAAAAGGAAAGTAAGAAGATGTAGGACCGAATCTAGCGACCAGAGGGGGGTGAATGGGCGCAAAACAGAAAATCAGCGGAAAATAAAATTCTGGACAGAAGCGCAAAACGGAAGTTCCGATTTGGAGTCGGAAGTTCCGATGTACCGGAAGTTCCGGTCGGAGCCGGAAGTTCCGATTGATACAGAACACCAGACAGAGA
>KE371274.1:225815-239017 GCA_000418225.1 Zizania latifolia
TCTTGTCTATGCTAGTGTACATTTGGATAATTGGTTATCTTGTTCCTTGAATAAATATATTTTACATTGATCAACAAGTGCGTGACTTGTTTGTGAAACTCTCTGTGTTACGATGTTATTCTAAATGATCCCTAATCTCATATCGTCATGTGGGATAGTGATGATTTATAGATTAGCACATATGTCTGCTTGATGATTATGTTTCACAGATCATAGACATGGAGATGTCAATTCAGTGATGTGAACTCATGTTTGTGAACATGGAGTTGGATAGGCCCACTTTGAGATACTGCTAGGATTGTTATTTTATATGTGTCATTAGTTGTCATTTCAAATGGTGTACCTGTAGAATCCTTAGACCTGAGATCGTCATTGATTCTAGAATGTGTGGTAGCACACTTAGGGGCTTCCAAACGCTATTCCATAATATGGTAGTTATAAAGGTTGCTTTCGGATGTGTCACGAAACATGTCGTAAGATGTGAGCAGTCAAGATGGAATTTACCCCTCCTAAATCCCCTCCTAAATAACGGGAGAGACGTCTCTAGGCCGCTCGAGATAGTCGAATTGGAAAGTGCATGGCCATGCTACTATGATCAAAGAGTTGATCATGATTGAATTCACTACTTGATCAAGTGAAGTGTCGAGCTGTTAACAAGGGTGACACGAATCTCGCCTTGAGCTTGACTAATGTCGTGTGGTAAAGGGATTGATGTGTGAGTACATCGAGGACCAGAAAGTATAATTTTGACTTTGTATGCTTTCAGGGGTCAATAAGTGATGCTAGGTACCGCTATTGATCGGCGATTCGGATAGGGTTTTCGGGTAGCGGCCGTTTGCATATGAACCTATCGGGTCGCACGCTTAAGGGGATTAGATTTAATACTTGCAGGAATTGGCTCTTGTGCAAGTGAGAGATTGATGAAAATATGCCCAAGAGAATTCTGGGGAACCGGAAGTTCTGGCTAGAAGCTGGAAGTTCTGGGTTCTAGAGCATCCGGAAGTTCCGGGCCAACCCAGTTTCAGTTTCTAGAGGAGCCGGAAGTTCCGGGTTGCCTAAAAACTGGATTCTGGACGAATCAAAAGTTCTGGTTAGGATCGGAAGTTCCGGTTAGGTCTAGAAGTTTTAGGTCCAAACGAACAGATTAGATATGTTGGGCTTTAATACTGATTAAAGGCCTATGAGAGGGCACTATATAAAGAGAGGTGGGGCTAGCACGAAAAAGTTATTGTTGCTCCTGGTTTTGAACCCTAGCCGCCACCTCTCTTCTCTTCTCGATCGCAACCGTTGTGATCGATCTCCCAGATCTTCTGAGTGGTACTAGCATACTGGCTCGAGGTGATCCCGTCCCTGTACGCGTGGATACCGTAGAGACACCGCTGTTACTGCGGTGCTGATCTTCTCCTGTGGAGATCGTCGGATTACGTTGTCTTCGCCGCTGACGAACGGACGGAAACGTGAGGAGCAGCTCGAGGACGCGCTTTACCGACTTTACTTTCGCTGCCCGAGCGCATCTCTTGGCTTGAGGTAACGATCCATGATTCTATTATACCTATGGTTCCTGGCCTAACGGGGTAAATTTTTGAAATTAAGCGCTAGCGTAGCCTCCCCATAACCCAACAGTTATTCCCATCAACACCAATAGTGGTTAATATCTGATCTCTATACTTCCTAGTTAGAAATATGACATCCACACAAAGAATAGGACGACAATACTGGAAAGCCCGGATGCAAGCACCGAGTGTAAAGAAAACTCGATGTAAAATCTTAGCACCCTCCAGGAATACCGCATCCTTCTCTTCGAACGAGAAGTATGTGCCAGGATTATGCCTCTTCACCACGTCCAGACAGAGAGGCAGGTTATGATATGAGTCCTCCAATGTACCGAACCTCATCTCTAGGGCCTTCTGTTTAGCCCTCCATGCCTTAGAATAGTTGATTGTGTACTGAAACCTTTTCTCTATGGCAAGTATTAAGGCCCGGGGCTCATAATTGAGATTCTCAACTATCTCAGAATACATCACCCTCGTAATGTAGTTGGCACTTAGATTCCTGTGCCTGGTTATAGCTGTATCGACCACACAGGTATGCTCGATAACAATTGAGCATACCCAATGAATTCCCCACTTCAGTTAATGTGCGTGGACTCTCCATGGGCAATCATCCCTCTCGCACACAACGTCATACAATGTGCGGTTTGACTTCTTGACTCAAAATGATCGTCGGA
This sequence comes from Zizania latifolia, assembly GCA_000418225.1. NCBI lineage: Eukaryota > Viridiplantae > Streptophyta > Magnoliopsida > Poales > Poaceae > Zizania > Zizania latifolia. Next base: position 228,043 of record KE371274.1, read on the forward strand.
GTGACAATGCCTATGCCTTCACGGCATCTTGAACTGCTTCTTTCGTAGAATACACCGCATCCTTCTGGATCTTGTTCTGTCCATACTACCAATGAGTGTCACGGCCCTCGTTAATAGCAAGAGCGTCAAAATCTTATGCTTGCCACTCGTTAGGAATCACAACGCTTCATCTTTATTGTCATTGTTGCAATCTCCTACTTCGTCTTCTTCATCTAAGTTGTCGTTGGCACCCTACTCGACTGCTTTCTCGAAATCTTGGTCCTCTCTCTCTAGCAAATTAGGTATGGCCTTTATGTCCTCTCCTTCATTAGCTTGCCCTTCAGTAACCCTAGCTATCGTAGACGGGGGAGCATCCCCGGAATGTGGCACTACATCCGTCTCGGGGATCACCTCCTAGACTTGGCTACTCTGGCCGACCTCAAATTGTACTCCAGACTCAGCAACTTGCTCAGGCGCTGGGTCTAGAGTAGGAAAGGCACGAGGAATAAAATAGATAAGCAAAATCTGTTTCTAACCTTGCTCTAGCGCATTTCTAACATACCCTCTCCACATGGCGGTCAAGGTAACAGGAACCATCTCCCAAAAATACCCTTCGGCCACATGGCTGCATCGGGCATACAAATAAAACTCCCACCGCTCTCTATCCAATCGAAAAATATGATACAGCCACCGCTTAATACTCTCGACGCTACGCTCTACCACCCGACTTAAACTATTTTCGGTATATTAAAAACTACTAAGGTCAGCACCATCATGACCAATAAGTACTTATCCATCTCTATAGTAAATCCTAAATAATATTCTATACGACATGCATGTAAACATTAAGTTTACACCAATAGAGCTAAATTAAGCAACAACAATAGCTAACTACATTTAACTATATATACTATATAGGAACAACGCAAAATATAAAATTACATAAATTTACATCATTAAGTTACTACCTGCACAAAGGCTACGTTCAAATACCTAGAACAGCAGTGGATACAGTCATGATCAGGTCTTACGTCAGCAGACTAGCACACACAAGAAAGCTACATAGAATAAGATATGTTAAAGTACCTCTAAACTATCCCTAAAGTATCTCTAAATTATCCCTAAAGTACTCCTTAATTATCTCTAAATTATCCCTAAAGTACCCCTAAATTATCTCTAAAATACCCCTAAATTATCACTAAAGTATGTTTAAAGTACCTTTAAATTATCCCTAAAGTACCCCTTAATTATCTCTAAACTATGTTTAAAGTACATCTAAATTGTCTCTAAAGTAACCCTAAATTATCACTAAAGTATGTTTAAAGTACCTCTAAATTATCCCTAAAGTACCCCTAAATTATCTCTAAAGTACCCCTAAATTATCTCTAAAGTACCCCTAAGTTATCACTAAAGTACCCATAAATTATCTCTAAAGTACTCCAAAATTATTTCTAAAGTACCAGCAAATTACTCCTAAAGTAGTATTAAACTATCCCTAAAATACTACTAAACTAATCCTAATTTACTCTTAAAATACTACTAAACTACTCCTAAACTACCCCTAATCTACTCATAAATTACTCCTAATCTACTATTAAACAACTCTAAACTACCTACCATACACCTACAACTACCTAAAGAAGAGAAGAGAGGGGAGGAGAGGGCATACCTGGGAGGAGGAGGCTGAAGCTTCAACTTGGACACGCGGGGTGGCTGGGAGGGGGGCTTCGGCCCCCCTTATATAGAGGGCCTATCGACAGATCATCTGCCGATCTAAGTCGACTTGCGCTAGATCGGCAGGCTGGTCGGCCTAGATCGGCATATGGTCTGCTGATCTAGCGCCAGCCGGCCTAGATCGGCAAATGAAGCGCCGATAGAGGGTGGATGCCGCCCGATCTATGTCGATCGGTCTAGATTGGCATGCCATCTGTCGATCTTGGCCGATCGGCCCTAGATCGGTATACCAAATACCGACAGAATGCCATTTTTGCAAATTCTGAAATCTGCGTATCAAATTTAAAATTTTGAATAAAAAATGTATTATTTTTAAAAAAAAATCCTTTCTCTCCCCTTGCCGTCGCTTCCGGAGATCAAAACCCTAGACAACCCTTCCCTTCCTCGCGATGGACCGGTCATGGCTCCCTCCCTTGGATCTCGGAACTCAGGTATGCTCCCACCCCACCCGCACTATCCTTGGCTCTTCTTGCAGCGTATTGCGCTAAGTTTTGCTATCTGTGGTGCCCTGCAAGTGTCTGTCGCGGCGCCGATCAGCCCGGGCGGCTACGCGAGGAGCTCCTCGGTCAAGGTGCGTGGGGTTCAACTCTGTGATTGATTGCTGCCACTAAAGCTTGCTACTTTAGGAGATCTGGTTTGGCACTGTAGAATAGCTATTGGAAGGCGAAAGTTTGAAATTGTGCCCCTATCAATTTTGCGGTCTGCTGTTAGTTTTTTGTTTTTTTGTTACTTTCTATCACATTGAATTTAGACTCACATATTTTGCTCAGCAGCTATGGTTCTTGAAATGTCACATTCACATTAATACTCTACAAATAAGATGAATTATGGTATGCTGATTTATGGTTGAAATATCCATCCTAGCTGAGTTTCATGTCTCTCTTTTCTTGAATACTGGATATATTGGCTAAGCTGCCACCTTCCTGCCTACTTGAGTGTCACGTGCAGAGATATTTTCTGGAATACATGGCCAGCCTTGGCCCTTGCCTCGTTGGCGCGGCGGCGCTGGTGAGGTAGGGTTCCAACTCGGTCTGTTTTAATCTAATCTTCGATACTTAAAAAAGATGGGTGTAGTGTCATGGGATCGCACGAAGACCTTTGGTGGTGATGGCTAAGGTGGTGCGGTTGGACTTGTTGATTCCTTGCTATCTGCCATCTGCTGCTCGGTATGCTCCTCTACCTTCAATGTGTTCTTTGCTTGGCTCGACAATAGTGAGATCCTCAATTTAGCCATCTCTATCCTGAACTCACCAAAGAAGGTGGTGGAGAAACACTCATCATCTTGGCTCACCTATTGATGGAATCTCGCGTTGCCGGGTTGGTTTCCCACGTCGCTGTCTTGAGATGGTGGAGTTGATCTGCAGAAGTGGAAATCGCTGCCTCTAGGGAGCACATCAGCATCTTGTGCCTGGTGATGAACTTATGGAGTATCGCGGGAAGCTTGCTGGGACTGTTCGACGCACTGAACAACGAGATTCAGAGCATGAACCTCCTAGACTTGATCATAATCCGTGGCTTGCAGGGCTTGTATTTTCTCCTCCAGTCCCTCCACATGTTTAGACAGCGAGGATAAGGCCTTGATAACGTCTTCTAGTGTAGAAGATGGTGGTGATCTGCAGAACTCGGTGGCGGTAACAGCCTGCACAGTAGGCCGGCGGCCCTGTGGTGGTGTCCTAATCTGCAGCAGCGCGGCGATGTCATCCCTGCGGTAGCTCGGCGTCGATAGCAGGGGTGCAGCCAGCTGCGCGCGACGACAGTGACACAACACCCCCTGCCACATCTCCTTGACGCCGGCCTCCCTCGCGATTGAAACCTGGGAGTTGTGATACCAAATTGTCACATGCAGATATTTTCTAGAATACATGGCCGGTCTTAGCCCCTGCCTCGTCGACGCAGCGGTGCCGGTGAGGTAGGGTTTCAACTCAGCCTATTTTAATCTAATCTTCGATATTTTTATTTCTTCCTGCCTGAGGCATATTTATAATGCATCCAACGCCGTCCCATATCCTGTCGCCCATAGGCCCCCTACGCTGCCGCCTGCTGGCCCTAGATCCTGACGCCCATCGGTCCCATATGCTGCCGCCCTTAGGCCCCTGACGCCACTGCCCGCTGGCCCCAGATCCTGCCGCCCACCAGCTGCAAACGTCACCGCCTGCCGCTCCCCAACGCCGCCATCTGCCCTTACAAGGTGAATCCATGAAGCTGCTTCTGTTTGTACTTTGTAGCTAGCTTATTTGATCATTTAATCTTTGTATGTTTTATGTGTATTGTTAACAAATAAATGCTTCATTTCAGCCCAAAGAAATCTAGCAAAGGGAACAAGCCAGGCAAGGAAGGTAACCGCTTCTGGAAGAATATTGCCCTTGGCTTCAAGACACCTGGGAAGCAATTGAAGGTACAAACTTCTTCCCTCTAACTATACACAAACATCAGTTTGACTAGATTTCAAACCCTCCTAGAACAAATTAGAAAGAGATGGTGAACACTGATAATTCATCATAGCACAAAAAGTTATTTGTTTTAAGAAATAATGTACTTACAATAGCCTCCTGCGTAAGAATGACTTTATCCTGCCATTCTTGATTCCATAGAAAACATTGTGCGTAAAGCACACATGGATCCATCTTTCCTGATGGCTTGAAGCACTCAACAAAATCAGGTTCATATACAATATGCTTATCGATGTCAAAAACAACTTTTTCACTGCATGCTGAATTAGTCCTTGACACAACATGCTCAATGTACAATTTTTCCACACCCCGATTGGAACTCCTGAAAGTTAAAGCAGTGGTTAGGAAAATTCTGATTTGAACTAGAAAAGTGTTTGCAATAAATTTACCTCTTCGTGATTCTTCGTGGGACATTTGAAATTTCTACAAGGATTCAGGCATATAGTCAAGCGACTTTTCAAGCAACTCTCTCATCTTCTCCATCATTTCAGACTGGTCTTGGTCTGATTCCATCAAGTGGGCACGATAGGGGTCGCGGTAACAGGTGGCCTCCTTCTTCTTCAACTAAAGTGAACCTTCCATTTAAATCTAGTCGTTATTTTTTCTATGAACATAAATTAAGAACCCTAGAGAACACAAAATAAAATTTAAATTCATAAACTTAGGGTTTAAATATTTACTGATTCATAGATGAACAACTTGATATTCTGTTTTGAAACCTTCGCGCTGCGCTACCATGCCGCCGCTCACGGCAGAGGAGAGAAATAGGTCCTATGTACTGCGGACCTACGGTTTAGTTTAAGACGTAAAATGTACTTTTCTCTCGCGCCAACTCCCGTATCGCTGTACTGTAGAATGTGTTGGTTGATTTTTCCCCAAACCCCTAATGTTTTCAAAAGATGTATTACATGTTAAACCCTCTGTAATAGAACCGCCTAGATAATTTGCACTATTGCTCTATAGAAATTTAATGAGATTGTGTAAATATTCCAATGCAACATCTCTTCTTTCTCTATTTTTAGAAATCTCACTACAGCAGCTGCTAGCCTCCCCTTGACCTCGACGGCGTCCTCGCAAACCGCCGCCGGCTCGGCCTACCAAAAGCCACCCCAAACACGGAGCCATTTCTAAGCCAAAAAGCCATGAACTGCTGCTTCTAGGCACGCCCCTCGGTCAAGTTAATTAAATCGACTCTTTTGTGAGCAATCTTGATTGATAGGTTATTTAGGAACTGCTGCCGATTCGCCATACAAGTATGGAGCTGATTCAGTTGATCGGTCCGGAGACTTATTTCCCGGAGGATGCGATCTTCTTTCACTCTGAGCCGGTCCAGGTATGCTTGGTCTTGGTCAGGCAGCTAGAGCAGAAATTGAAGATGACGATCGGCCTCGCGCACCTTCAAATCGGTAGATTCAAACTTCTGCTGATGGACCCTTTGTATCCCGTGATCAGCGAGGCCGGCGTACGCGGTGAGGTAAGCCCATTGGTGGTCACGAGAATAAGCCCACAGAAGGACATCGGCTAGGTCTTGTGGGAGCCGATCGACCACGTTCTGAAGACGGGATCACGCCGCCTCAATGTCTTGGAAGAAAATTCTGATCGGGCAGCGGAGGTGATCAAGCAGAGCCGATAGATCGCTCAGTACGGAGTCCTGGGGAGAAATAACCCTGTCCGATGCTTGGGATTCCTACAAGAGATACGGGGTGAGCCGATGGAATTTTGGAAATAAACAAGCAGAATCAACAGGTTACCTGAGGGTATCAGTGTATAGACGAGGTAGTCTCTAGAATTGTTGTCCTCGCCGGAATAGAAATTGAGGCGATTGGGATCATGATCGCCATCGGCCCTGGCCAGCTGTGTCAGAGCGTTCGAGTCTTTGGAACATAAAGGGTCCGATGAGTTGGCGTTTGCAACGTTAGAAACCTAGAGCTCAAAGACAGAGATGAAATGTGCGAAAAGTTTAAAGCAGATGAAGTGAGAGATTGAGCAAACAAGGATCGAATAAACTAGAGGAAACATACCGGATTATGATCGATGGACGCGTTGTGATCAGAATTACTCAGCTTGATTTTCTTGTTCGATGGAGAGTTTGGAACGTTGAACGCCATGGCGGGAGATGAAAGGAGATAGAAAGAGTAAGCTAGCGTATGGTGAAGATGACTGAGCTTGAAGAAGGGAGATGCTAGCCGCTAGCCTCCCCTCAACCTCGACGGCGTCCTCACAAACCGCCACCGGCTCGGCCTGCAAAAAACCACCCCAAACACGGAGCCCTTTCTAAGCCAAAAAGCCATGAATCCCCTAACCCCTAAACCTTGAAGTCCTGCCACGATTCCAAACCCTTACCTCACCGATGATGCAGCGCAGTGGAGCCTAGGGCGGCTGGCATAGGGGAACGGTCCGATCGTCGCCTCCGAGAGGAACGGTCCGCTTATCTTTGCGTGCTCCAAGAAACTGCTGATTACTTGCCGCTGCTCTACTACCCTCACGGAACGGTCAGGTCGTCTTTGTGAGCTTAGGGAAACTGCTGATTACTTAAGCCTGCTCTACTTACCATCATGGAACGGTCCAGTCGTCGTGCGCTAAGAGGAACGGTCTGTTCGTCTTTGTGAGAAGTTGGTCGTTCTAGCAACCATGATGGACCAAGGCCCGTTAGATGGCTAGATCAAAAAACTCACCAGAACGGTGAATACCCTGTGTAATTGACCTTGAGCCAAGTCAAAAAACTCACCAAACTTTGTTTTAGGGTCATTTAGACAGGGTATTCACCGTTCTAGTCAGTGTTTTGATTTAGCCATCTAATAGGCCTTGTCCCATCGTAGTTGCTAGAACGGCCAACTTCTCACAAAGACGATCGGACCATTCCTTCCAGCGCAAGACGACTGGACCGTTCCGCGAGGGTAAGTAGAGCAAAGGCATGTAATCAGCAGTTTCCCTGTGCTCACAAAGACAAGCGGACCGTTCCACTATGGTAAGTAGAGCAGGGCAAATAATCAGTAGTTTCCCTAATGCTTGCAAAGACGAGCGGACCGTTTCTCTCAGAGGCGACAGCTGAACCGTTTCCTTGTGCTATCCGCCCCAGGCTCCACTGCGCCGCATCGTCGGTGAGCCTGTGAGGTAAGGATTTCGAATCACGACAGTACTTCAGGGTTTATGAGTTAGGGGGTTCATGGCTTTTCGGCTTAGAAGGGGCTTCGTGTTTAGGGTGGCTTTTGGCAGGACGGGCCGGTGGCGGTTGCGGGGATGCCGTCAGGGACAAGGGGAGGCTAGCGGCTGCTATAGTGAAATTTCTAGAAACAAAAAAAGAAGAGATGCTGAATTGCAATATTTACACCATCTCATGAAATTTCTAAGGAGCAATAGTGCAAATTATTTAAGGGTTCTATTAATAGTGCAAATTAATTAAGGGTTCTATTAAAGAGTGTTTGAAATGAAATACATCTTTTGGAATATTAGGGGTTTGGGAAAGAGGTGTTCTTTGTATTTTGTTAATTTGCTAGCTATGTGGTGGATTGTTGTTAGTACGGTAGAATGTTTCTTTGTAAGCTGGTCTACCAGCGAATGAACTCGGTGACCTTCTGTTAAGCTCTTAAACAAAGCTGGCTTACGACTTTTATCCAAAAAACACTGCAAATTATTTAATCTGTAACCGAAAAATCAACCAACATATGGTACAATAAATCGGTACAGGGGCTGGCGCGAGAGAAAAATAAATCTTACGACTTAAACTAAACCACAGGTCCACAGCACATAGAACCTATTTCTCTCCTCCTCTGCCTTGAGCAGCGGCATAGCAGTGCAGCATGAAGGTTTTATCACAGAAGATCAAGTGGTTGATATATGAATCAGTAAGTATTCAAACCCGAAGTTTGCGGATTTTAATTTTATTTTGGGTTTTCTAAGTTTCTTTATCTAGGTTCATTGAAAAAAATTACGATTGTGGTAGTAAACTGAAGAATACTTTAGTAATAATCTCTAGGTTAGTTTTGAAATAAAGATTCTGTGATTTTATCTCTAACTGATAAATCAATCGACAAGTAGTACTATTGGCTACTTTGTTCGAAACTTCTCTTGTTTTATATTAAGAAATGCTGACTATTGATATTTTTTCTAAACTGTGTTTTGCTTGATTTGATTTGTAACTGGGAGTGAGAACTTGTATGTTTCAAAAGCATATTGAATGAATGTAGGTGCATGCACACTTCTGTTCCAAAGCCTGTCTAGCAAAGTAGGATTTATCTTGTGAGAATTGGATGATGGACATTATAGCAAGACATATAGGACTCTTGTTCTTGCTTCCCTGATCTTTTTTATAGACAATGTGATATGGAATATTGGTAATTTGGTATTTAACTATATATGACTTACTTGTTATGTTCAGGGTAACAATACTGTTAACTTCTGCAACAAATCATGGATTGGCACCACATTAGTGTGGGAAAGCAAGACCTTGAAATCAAGGCATATGAACAAGATCTTTTCGGCTATATTCTATTGCATCTACTAGGTTTGGTGATTCTTTTGAAGGATGGACTGCTAGTTTATGTGTTCTCCGTGCTGTATATTATGATCCTGAAACTGGAAAGGAAGACCCCTCAAAGAAAGGTATCTGCAGTAATTTCCTATGCGACTCAAAACTAGGGGACAAAGTTCAGATCACAGGTATGGTGTTTCTTTCAGAGGGCATGCAAAAAACATCCATATGTGTTCCAGTAATAAGCAGTAGCCTCTAACTGACGTTGTAGGCCTTTCACCTTTTTTCTTCTTCTGAAGTTCACATCTGTTATGCAATGTTGTTTGTTTAATCTTTTGGATGGATGAATACAGAGGTTGTATTAGCATATAAGCTTTCTGAAACATGTAGCCAGAGAAAATGGACAGTAGAAGAAGAGATGTCCCTTAAATATTATGGCTTTTCCTCCTTTTGTTTTACTTAACTCATTTGGTCATTTTCAATTCATAGTTTATAAACTTGGTTTTATAACCTATGGCCTGCAATGGGTCCTCCAGCCTTAAGCTTCACATGATAGTTACTCTTCAGTCTTCACATGCCGGCCCCTCAGGCAAAATCATGCTTCTACCTGAGGATGATCCAAACGCAACTCATATCATGATTGCCACTGGCACTGGTGTTGCTCCCTTCCGGGGCTATCTACGTCGATGTTCATGGAGGATGTCCTGACTTTCAAGTTCGGTGGCCTAGCTTGGCTCTTTCTTGGTGTTGCTAACACTGATAGCCTTCTCTATGATGAAGAGTTCACAAACTACCTTCAGCAATATCCAGACAATTTCAGGTTTGCAAAAGATCTTTTAGTGCTTTCAGTCTGCCTATTATTTCAGTGACATAATTAAGAAAGGTGTAATCTATCTCTGTGTTGATTGAGCTGTTCGTGTTTGATGCCTGACTAAAGTTAAACTGACTGATTCTTTTTTTAACTGAGCTGAATTCTGTTGGCTTTGCAGGTATGATAAAGCACTAAGCAGGGAGCAGAAAAATAAGAATGGTGGCAAGATGTACGTTCAGGACAAGATTGAAGAGTACAGTGATGGAATTTTTAATCTTTTGGATGGTGGTACACATATCTACTTTTGCGGTTTGAAGGGTATGATGCCAGGGATCCAGGACACTCTGAAGAGAGTAGCCGAGCAAAGAGGTGAGAGTTGGGACCAGAAGCTGTCACAGCTCAAAAAAGAACAAACAATGGCATGTGGAGGTTTATTAAGTCATTGACTGCCACGGGCTGTGATTTTACGACTTTTTCACAGCGAGTTGAAACATAAAACACAAAAAACAGCTGGTTTGCATTGCTGTGTAAAATTGTCCATCTTATTCATAAGCTTCTGTTTGACATGGTGAATAAAATGAAGCACATGTTAATTTTAACTTAGTACTGTGAAGTCCTATCAGCTTTCCTTGTCCATCATGCATGATGAAATGTGAAGTTATCTTCTGTGGGAATTTCTTGTTACCTGTTTCGTCGTTCTCTTTACTTTATGGTATTGGTGTTTAAGAGAAATGACTTTGACCATTGCCTTTTATATTTCTACGCCAATCTATGCTAATAAAATTACAGTTGAACAACGAAGTTTTCATATAGCCAGTATTGGCAGCATGGGTTCTAAATTGTCAAATAAAAAAGAACAGGAGGGTTTGCTAATGCATTATAGGTAACATCCATCAACATATACGTATTATTCTGCCCAATGTTAGCCCAGTCAAAGCTTCATCACCCCCATCAGAAGGCTGCATTGTACAGAATAGAGCTCCCTCTGTCCTCACTTTACCTGAGAGAAACAAAATGGTAATATCAATATCATCATCTTGCGAGGTTTCTGCTTAGCTTATGTCCCCTGACCGATCACTGCATTGAACTTTCTTCCTTTCTGTCACTTTTTCCTTTTGCTGTTCTTTCACCTGATGCCACTACATCTCCTGGTCTCCATGATCTGTAAAGGCTGTGCAGCTGGGAAACCAACCTTCCAACAGGTTCAGGTGTTCTGGTACCTTTTTGAGCTCCCCTTTTGTTGCTTTTCATGTCACCCATGCAAATCTTGTTGAACTGTGGCAGTATAGATATCCATCACGATCAGTGTCAGGTTTCAGAAGGGCTTTTTGGTTATTTCCTCTTTAGAGCATTCACAATGGGAGGAGTGGCTTCGTTGAAAAAGCCCCTTGACACGTACCAAGCCACACCTCAAACTATCTCTCCTACAACCCATACTTCCTCCCGTGAGCTGCAACTTTTCTTCCCAGCTTTTTCTTCAACCTAGATTCCTTCCCAGCAAACGCGGGCGGCAGCGGCGGGCAACGGCGG
>KE371274.1:248177-266624 GCA_000418225.1 Zizania latifolia
AACGACTCACTAGGACATAGTCCGGGTCCACCGACGACTATACCAAGGCTCCCGGATCTAGTTTCTCTCGCCACACCGAGTCGACAAGGCTATGGCACAGAAGGCCCAGGGAGAACAACTAGAGGCCTTGGAAGGACAGGCGTAGGTTCAAGCGCTCGAAAGAGGATGGACGGGACGACACCAAGAACCAGAGGGACAACGTGAAGAATTGACCACGCAAGCGCCAGACCCTCAAGAAAGTACGGCGCAAGAAGACCCACTAGGACGTCATAATGAGCGAAGAGTAACAGATCAAAGTTGAAGAGGCGACGAACCAGCAGGGACCGACGATGAGACAAGCCACCATCTAAGGGCTTTGATCCGACTCCACTCCTAATTTTGCCGAGGATCACAAACACCGTCAATCGAACTTCCTCCCTTCTTTTTTTAGCAATATACTCTTTACCTTATATGAAATAAAGTTTAAGTTTTTCACTAAGTGAAACCATCTTCTTTATCTTTGTTGGCAATAATCGCTAGACTCAGGCCCTATAAGGGTCAAAGCGAAGCGTCGTGCGTCTAGCTCAAACAGTTGTGCCCCTATGAATTTGCTTTGGATTTAGCGTCAGCAACCGAGCGAGCGAAAAAGAGTTGGCGTTTGTGCCCTCTCAACGTCCGGCTAATAGCTAAGTCCCTCGGGGGCTCGAGTCCTAAAGCCTCAACTTCAAGTCCCAGCGGCCTTGAGAACTCGTGATGCTTGATGTCAGTATCGATGCATAAGCGGCATTAGTTCCCTGCACCCGAGACTATATGGCTATACCGGGGGCTCGAAATCTCGCTTTGGGCACGCGAAGGATTAGTAAAAACTACGAACTCACGAATCCCTCGAGGGCTTGTTCGACCTGATGTCGGTAGACGTGTGCGTCGCCTAAGGGCCACGCACCGAGTACTATACGGCCTAAAGTTCCTCGAGGTGAAAATGCAATTAGGACTTAAAAACTGTGAATTGGCAAAAGGCGCTATCTTTACTTCATAAAGAAAAGCCAGAAGTTCATGAAGCACAAAGGATAAAACTAATCGCTTTTGACTTTGACGCAGGTCACAAAGAAACTATGCCTCGGAAGATGACGTAGCCGGATCTCGAGCTTCGGGGGATGACACAGCTGGATCCTGAGCCTCGGGGGATGATGCAACCAGATCTTGGGCTTTCGGGGATGCTCCCTCGACAGCGGGGTCCTCAAGGGGAGGCAAGAATCGAAGATCTCCGATGATCACGGCAGCGACGCCTTTAACCTCCTGCTAGAGCGCCGTGGCTTGGTCCTCGATCACCCCGACGGGCATTCCACGCTCCAACTACCAAAGGTCATCCATCGAGAAGTGGGCCCGGACATAAACTAAGGCATGTTTAGCCCCAGATTTCACCGCCTCATCGACGAGGAGGCGGAGCTAGGTCTTGAACCCCTCAAGCTTGTTCTGGAACTCCACATCGGCGTCCTTGACCAGGAGCGAGTATGCATGCTCGATCACCGCACGAACCTCGGCCGCCTCCTCCTCGAGCTCCCCGATACGAGCCCAGTCCTGGTCACGCCTTCCTGCAAGCAGAAGATCGATGAAGACTAAGACCAAACTACAAAAAGGCAAGCATAAAGGGCTGACCACCCGAGAAAAGCTTACTTCGATACTCAGTGGCAGATGACTTCATCGATTCCTTCGTGGCGTCGAGGGCCCACCGGGTGGCTCTCTCAGTCTCCCTCACCTCCTCGACCGTGGTCCTCAAGACCACCACTTGGCGATCGTCCTCCTCTGCCATCTGAGTGGCATTCTCGACTGTCACCACCGCACCGACCATGGAGGTCTCCGCCGCAACAGCCCTGCACAATAACTCGGTGTTTTGGGCCAGGAGATCATCACGCTCGCGGTGGAGTGCTTCAACCTCTAGCGCATACTGCGTCTAGAACAGCAGCAGAATACAGGTAACCATTAAAACAATGACTCAGGAAGAAGAAAATGCACCAGAAGGGAAACAGGACTTACGTCCGCAAGCTACGACAGAAAAGGGGTGGCCGCCCCAAGCGCCGAGTCTAGGACAGGATTGGGAGCTATGGCCTTCGCATCGGGTGCCCCCGATCCAGCCTCGGGCTCGAGGCTGTCCATCGCCATGGGGGCCGGTAGCTACACATTTGACCCAGCCCCCTCAGGTAGGTCGCCGATCTCCTCCTCAACCACCGCACCTTCGGCGGCCTCCGCAACGGCCAACCCATTAGCTGGAAGATCAACCATCGCTTCCGGCGCCACGACAACATCCTTGCCCCTCGGGGCCATGACCGAGCCCACAACGCCCAGCTCAACGGGAGCCACGCCGTCTTCTTCAATCAGCACGACCATGGCCTCCCCGGTGCCAGGAGCCCTATCCTCCATTGTCATGCTCGGAAGCGACTAGGTCACATACGGTCCTAGAGGGAGGTCGACTCCGTCCACCCTGCAGACCGAGATAAATGTAAGTCAGCAACAGAGACAAAGAGACTATACGTATGCATCGACTCTGGCCTTACCTCGACGTCAGGCGGAAGGACCTTGAAGACGTCCGCTTAGGCACCTTCACCGGAACGGCGTGAGGAGAGGCCAGCGCCGCCTCAGAGATCATGCCATCCTCCCCATCCTCGGGCTCCTCGACGTCGAGGATCAGCCAGCGCTGACCGATTGTTGGGGCTCCATCCACCCTAACTTCGGTGGGTTTAGAGCGCTTGCTCGTCTCACCGAGTTCGATCCCCTTCTGCTTTGGGAGCGGAAGGGACAAATTACCACCTCCTCCGGTCGACCGCCGATGAGGTGGGTCGACCCCCCGGGGGTGCTCAGGGAGTAGCACTTGCGAGAAGTACGCAGCGTTACCCTGTAGCTAGGCGCATCACACCGTGTGGGTGGTTAAGCATTAGTACTAGACAACAACAAAAAATAAAACAAAGCAAAAACTGAGAGCGAAAGGTCAAAGACTCACCCGGGGTCACGGGTTCGAGACGCAGTACGCCGCGAACCCGAGATCATCCGGGAAGCTCGGCTTCTCGACGAAGAAAGAGTTGAGGTATTTTGCAACCTCAGCCCAGGGCATCCACCCGGGCTCTAGAGCTCGTGGGTCGAAGGGCCCGACCATTGAGTAGGCTGGCTTGTCTCGGGCCTACAGCGAGAATATCCGTCATAGCAAGAAGCAGGCTGCGACCCTGATCCCGGTTAGCCCGCCTTCTCGGAGCCACTTCACCACGTCCACCAGCTCCCGGACCTGATCCTCGTCAGCCGAGGAGCACTGGTCGCACTAGCTTGTCAAGGGCGCCGGCTTGGGGCCGATGTGTGCCTCGACGACCGGAGGGTGGTTTATCCCGTAGAACCACTCCACCTTCCACCCTTTGTTCGATGAGGTGACGGGCATCCGCAGATAGTCACCGGATCGCCTGGGGCGAAGGTGGAGCGTCACTCCATCGACCGCGTTGCTCCCCGTCGAGTGGCGGAGAACATAGAAGTACCGGAAGAGATTCCAATGTAGATCCACTCATAGGTATACCTCGCACAAGTGCATGAAGACGGCGATATAGAGGATTAAGTTGGGCGTAAGATGCCCAAGGCCAACTTGATAGTGATGAAGAAGGCCTCCGAAGAAACTGAAGAGCGGGCAGGCCAAGTCCACGCTCTAAGAAAGACTTGAACAGGATGATCTCGTGGGTATTCGGCGTCGAGAATTCCTCTCCCTTCGCCGAGCGCCACCTCGACACCGCCCACTCCGACAGAAAGAAGGAGATCAAAGGTTTTTTTTCAGAAACATCAAAGTTTGACAAAGATGGTCAAGTTTCAGATTAAAGAAAAGCTCCTTCCAGCTTATTTTATTGAAGATTTCTTCAACCAAGCTAAAAAGAGCTCAGGGACTGCTATCGGGGATATGACCTCCGGGTGCCTCACAGTTGGGCTTATCAGACCGGACCAAGGGCAGGCCAAGACCAGCATTGATCGTTCGGTATGACCCATAAACAGGGGTTTGATTCTGATAAGGAAAGTTGAGTCCTTATCGGGTAGCTAAGCTCCGAATATAATATTAAAAGATTTATTTATACCAGAATCCTTGTAATTAGAAATTTAACATCCGAGTTTGATAGGCAATTCAAGTCCTACTCAGGATAGAGTCTTAGGTTGTTAGACTCACATCTTGAGTATATAAAGGAGGCGAGAACCCCAGAGGACAAGTTTTTCAACATATTTTTCTTGCTTTCAATGCCCCAAGCCTCCATAGCTTGATTGCGTCGTATTGTAAGATCCACCATCATATTACACACCAAAACACTGGACGTGTGGCTATTATCCTCCAAGAGGCCTAAACCAGTATAAACCTTGACTCTTGTATTCTAGAGTCGACCATCGGGTTCGAAGACGTTGCGCTTTCCTTACACACATCTAATCATCACCTCGGGTACCCCTTTGGGTGGACTGATCGGTGATTCACCGACAGAAATTCTCTTAAGCCAACTGCCAAACATATGTGCAATATTTAGTGGCGGAGCGAGTCCAGACACCACTTCGATAATAGACCAAGCTGAATTGGCTAAGCGACATTCAGAGAATAGATATTTAATTATCTCATTTTTGTGACAAAAACAACATATTGCGCTTATATGTCCGTCCATCAGTCCATACCCTTGTGCTGATTGTTCATGTTTCCTGCTAAAGTTTAGCTAACAAACTGAAATTTCCATCTGGAGTGAAATTGCTGATAAACCCCTCATTTTCTTCCAGTTACAGTTATTCTATTGAAAGAACTTTAGGTCGAACTAGTTTTTTTTATCTCTCATACTGGTGATTGAAACAATTATAACACATTCAAAGCAATTTAGTACAACAAGTGCAGAACACTATTGTGATATACAAGAATATGATAGATCACATTCTAGAGCCTATAGTTCTAGACAATAGCCCTACGATTACCATTTAATTCACTTGCTACAGCATTCCATGCCAACAATGCTGCACCAACAGCCGGTTGATGAAGATCAATTTAAAGATTTTGTCATAGGATCTTCATGAAGATATGTCCCAAAATGTCATTTGAAAATTGCAAACGTACATCAAGTTCAAGACACTTTTTTCTAATTTGAGGTCGATATATTTTTTCTATGAACTTGATCAAAATTAAAGAAGTTTAAATTTTAAAAAAGTCAAATAACTTATAATATATAACTGAGTGTGTAGTTCACATGTATAGAAAAAAATCTCCGCATGCATCAATGAGATCATATATCATTTTCTACTCTTAGAACTTGCCACTATAGAACCAAAATATCAGCACTGTCATGATACACAGTTTTGCTTCACCAACATGGATCTAGATATATAACTAGATATACGCTTAAATCATATAGTCTATTTGGGTTAAAATCTTCATAGAAATAGCATTCAAACGTCATTGTTATCTAAGAAAATACTAGAAGTTGATCATTTCGGTACAACAACTTAATGACATCAACTGTAAAAGCAGGGCGTGCAGTGAAAGGAAACACAGGTCTGCTAGGATCCATTCACGAGTTAAGTAACCGAAATCGTATTAATTCTGAAATCGAGTTAAGGAGAAGAAAATAAGAGATATACGAGGAATTATGACAGACAGCTGTGTCTTCGTCATACTCTGCGATGGAAATACCAAACCACAAGTACTCATATATCAAAATCAAAAGGGAAAATTTGCTACATGACACCACAAAAATTGAGGCATCTATTGTTTCATAGGCATAGAGCCATGCTATGGTGCACCATATTTACATGGTAATTTGCTACAAGATATTACCGTCACTATTTTATTTATTCCAAACGTTTTAGAGCAAGAAACTTTCATAAATGACTAGATCACCGTAGTTGCAAGCCATCTCAATCTTAGGTGCCGCCAGTGCCGCCGGTGGATGCCGCAACACGCCTCCCTAGCTGCTGCGGCCGTTGCCCCGGTCGAAGCCGTACCGTGCCAAGCAACAACGAGCTAAGAGAGAGAGAGAGAGAGAGTAGTGCACATATGTGAAAAAGAGAGAGTAGTGCGCATACCACACTTATGTGGTGTCCTATAACAAATTTTCCCGAATCAGAATCGCATGGCTTAATGATCAGTATGGATTCATTAGATACTGAGCACGCACAGAAGTCAGTTTTTGTCAAAATCTTCAGAGGAAAATTAACATCCTAACTGTTCTGTTCAGCAAGAAAGTTGCAGAATAATCCTGTCCTATCAACAAAATGTCAAGAAAAGTTCTAACATGTATCATAATAACGAAGAGCTCAAAAAGCTAAGAGGCAAAGCACAGATCAGAGAAACAAGGAGATGCTACACCGCGGTTTGTCGTGTCACGTCTTTAGATTCAAGATTTATTAAGATTAATTATACTAGTTCTAAGAATTTTTAAATGAACTGTGAGTAGATTCAATATATTTAGCTGAGTCATATGGTTTTTATTTTAGACTAACAATAAAGTTTAAATCATTCTATTTTATTATACAAACTCTAAATTAATCTAACGTAAATATCGAAACTGGAGTTGTACTAGACAGTCTAACAACCAACCTGATGCACATGCGCCATGGCACCCATGCACCAGCATTTTAGCTGTACCTATATATAGGTTTCCACTGCTTTTTGAGCTTCAATCACATTGCATTGCACAACATATTGCACTGTTTATATATTTTTCTTCACTCGTGTTGGTTAATTCTAGGAACATAGCTGGGCATAGATGTATTCCAAGACATGTAAACCTTGCATGGTACTACTACTATATTACTTGCTTCTCTGCAAAACATGCTTCAAGAAGCCAAGGAACTAGTATTGTAGACAAGAAGAGCACCAGCCAGCAGAATTCCAGCAAAGAGCGATTGCCCAGAGCAACAACCCTGTCTTTCCTGCATAAATCAAGGGGTGAAAGTTATATGTGCTTTGGGAACTGATTCTTCTGATATTTTTAAAGCAGCAGTGAGCACTTTAAGTTTGTTTAGCCTTTTGGGTTGGTTGTCTGTGGTTACTTCCAACTTAAACATCATATATACACTAGGGCGGAGCAAAAATATTTGGTGTCTAGGACTGACCTACTTATTCTTAATTAATTATTTAAAATTTTAATAGAATTTTATAGCAGTTCAATGAAAATTCAATAAAATTAAGAAATTAGGAATGATATACACTATGAAAACTGAAGGCCATAGGTGAGTTATGAATGATTGAATGTTATGGCTTGCATTTTCTTACTAATAGCACAGTACTAAGAACTCACCCCCTTTCTCCCCCTTGTTACCTATCTTGCCACAGCTCTTTGGTCCTGGATCTCACTAAAACCTAGGTGGTGTTTAGCATTTTTTAATGCTTAGGAATACAAATATGCAACATTGCCTGTTGGGTTGAGATCGATTGTTAGAATATAAAATAAATTAATCACTTTTTCTATTAGATTAAGCTTTTGGGTTGAATTGGTCGATGCATGCAACTTAATATTATATTAGAGCTAGAGATCTAGAGTTAAATCCTGGCTAGCACATAATTAAATAAATATTATAGCTTACTTTATTTCACGCTTGAGGCTTCATAGGGTAATAGGGTATCATATGAGAGGAAGTGTTGGAATATAAATTGAATCGGTACGTGCAACTCAGTAGGGATAGGGATGAATGTTTTACTTGTACTCCATCAACATTTGGTCCATACATGTTGTTGGCAAACTGGTAGACCCCTTGATTAAAATGGAAAATATTCAATGAACAAATTTGGTATTTTTCTAGGTCAGTTTACTATTTTTAATTCATTAAGTGTGTTTCTAAGATTTAAATTGAAATAGGTGAAATTTGAACTGCAAGTGCCTGAAATAATGAATCAAAATTTATAGAAAAATCATATTCATATTTTTGAGTCTATTTGTAGGCCTTACCCACTAAATTGAAAGAAATTTTGAAAAATCTAAGTTACGACACTCGATCGCCAATGTGGAACTTAATAGTTTTTTAATTATAAAAAAACCAAATGAAGTCTGAAAAACACAAGAGTTCTCATGTTATTATGATATGATACATGGATGCTGTGATAAAAAATTAAAAATATTTCAAGAAAGTTATCACGTAGGATGTTAAGAGACCAGAGATTCTCCGAGGAGGAATTAGGGTTTAGAGAAAAAATAGATTAGGTTTGAAAGCAAATCGATGATTAAATCTTTATTTAAACTTGAAACTTTTTTATAATCAAAATACAACGTAGCTTATCTCATGTAAAAATTTGGTATTTTTCTAGATCAGTTTACTACTTTTAACTCATTAAGTGTGTTTCTAGGATTTATATTGAAATAGGTCAAATTTGAACTACAAGTGCATGAAATAATGAACAAAAATTTATAGAAAAATTATATTCATTTTTTTGAGTCCATCTGTAGGCTTTACCCACTAAAAAGAAAGAAATTTAGAAAAATTTAAGTTACGACACTCGATCGGCAACGTGGAGATTAATTGTTTTTTAATTTAAAAAAATCAAATGAAGTTTGGAAAACACGAGACTATCATGCTGTTATAATATGGTACGTAGATGCTGTGATAAAAATTTAAAAGTGTTTGGAGAATGTTGTTACGTACGATGTTCAAAAACCGAAGATTCTCCGAGGATGAATTTGGATTTAAAGAAGGAATGTGCTAGGTTTAAAAGCAAATCGATGGTTAAATATTTGTTTGAATTTAAAACTTTTTCTGTAATCAAAATACAACGTATCTTATCCCATGAAAAAATTTGGCATTTTTTTAGGTCAGTTAGCTATTTTTAATTTATTAATTGTATTTTTAGGATTTAAATTGAAATAGGTCAAATTTTAACTACAAGTGCATGAAATAATAAAATAAATTATCCAAAAAAATCATATTCATATTTTTGAGTCTAGTTTTAGGCCTTACCCACTAAATTTAAAAATGTTTCATAAAATTTGTCAATAAAAAAGGAAAAACATATTTGACAAATTTTTAAAAAATAAAAAAATATTTGCCGAGTGCTAAATTTAAGACACTCAACAAACAATTTATGTTTGCCGAGTGCAAACACTCGGCAAACAAAATTTTTGCATCTTTCACACCCGGCGCCAAAAATTTCGTATTCGGCGCCAAAAAATTCAAGTTGAACTTAGTAAACATCTAGATTCGTATTCAAATTCAAGCTATCCGTTTTGTATTCGTATTTGAAAATATCCGTTAATGTTAAACGAGTAAACATGTGAAGTGGATAATTGGTGGATTTTGCTTGTATATTAATTGTATGGCATAATAAGTTATTTTATTTGGAGAACAAATATGAATATATTTATATATTTATATATACTCGCCGTATGATGTATCCTGATTTTGGGGGATTCGGCGTATCGGCGTATGGGTGATACACATATGGAAGAACATTTGTCTAATTTCACTGATGAAGACTATGCTTTGAGTTATCATTATTATTTTGTAATACCCAAGAATGATACGCAGTCCTTTCTAGAATAAGTTGTTTTACCGATTCAATTCTTATGATGTAACAGGTGTCTGGTTGGTAGAACTTGCAGTATTTTTCACTAGAGCACGGAAGAGGGTGCATTTGGTGAGTCAAAGGATGGAATTATTCTAGTTTGAAAAATATTCTCTTTAGATCTGAGATGACTCCATCTTAGAAAAAGAGTGAGACGTAGTTGTTCCACTCACTCGGAGCAGCAGAGCTCAGCAGAGGGCAACGTGGTGGAGCTCGGAACTCGGTGGCACAGCAGACTCGGTCAACAAAACATATCCTAAGAGCATCCTGTTGGTCAACAAAACATGGTTGCACTGTTGACGAATTTAGAACGTCACTCGGTCTTATTTTCATTACCAACATTGGCGCAGTCAAGTCTAGTCCAGGGTACATAACTGGTTACAATTCTAGATTATATACATCGATGAACACACAGCTTGATTTGCTGCACGCCTTCAGCTAGACTAAGCCAGTGCACTAGTGTTGTACACAAGAATTGCACCGCCCAGTAGAATTCCAGCAAGAGTGACTGCCCACAGAAGTAAACCTGTCTTTCCTGGGAAAATCAAGAAATTATGTAATTACATAATTTGTAACACAGTAAACATCTTATGACACATTTAACAACATAGTACAGTTTTAGGGTCTATAGCTCTAGCTTTGAGATCTATGTTCGATCTAGAGTTTGTATAATAAAATAAATGGTTTAAACTTTTAGTTTTAGTCCAAAATAAAAAATAAATGGTTTAACTAAATACTATCAATATATATATAGCTCTAGATTCAAGATTTCTTAGAGCTAGATTAGATTTGACCAGCTCTAAAAAATCATAGATCTGAAACTATACTAAATGGGCATTAACATTCTTGTTTCAAGATTTCAGTTTTATGCTTACCTCCAACATAGACATCACCACTTGAAGACCATTCTTCTGGGGTATATATTGGGCTGTAATACAAGAACCAGTAAATGTTAGGATGATATGTGATTTTTGGTCCTTCAATGTGCTTATAAAGATAATAGTGGTAGTTCCCTTTTCATCATCCATCTAGGTCTGTGTGTCTAGCTATACATCCTTAATTATATTCATTCACATGCTTTATCCCGGCCATTATCCTTTTGAAAAAAAATCATGGTAATGTTCTTCATTGGATTGGCAAGGTTTACCTGTATCCATCAACATTTGCTCCATACTTATTGGCAAACTGGTAAAGACCCTTTCCCTGATTAAATTGGGAAAAAAATGGTGAACGATGAACTTCCTATATGCTTGTTTGAGCTTATTACTGAGTACTGACCTTGGCTACCCTTCCAGATGCATCAACACCTTCCTTGAACACTACTCCTCCAGCAGGTCCTAGATGATGTCATACCATAGATTTGTGAGAAGGTTTATTTATGGAGATAACTACTCCTGAACAGGATAAAACTTATCATTACCAAGGAAATACTGTTATCCCATCAATTTAAGACTCAGCTTAGTTTAACTTTTCTAACTAGCTTCTTAGTTAAAAAACTAAAAGCTGAACCTAATAACAAGTACCATACGAAAGTAGCTTTTTCAACCATGGCAAGTTTGTCTATCCCTTATATTCCACAACTTTACAGTTTACGTTGTTCGATCCCTTCACTATATTTAATATTAATTAAGATATGGAATGATCATTTCTTATTGTTAAGCTTCTCATAATCGCTCTACTACAGATCCACAGTTACTTCAACCAAAAACAACTTCGTTGTAACTTTCCACGGCTCACAACTCACATCAGTTTTTTTATAGCTTATATCTTACAATAATTTTTTAAAATCTGTGGCTTAACCAAATACATCCTAAGTGTTAAATGTTTACCCATGTTTGCATTACTTTAATTTCTAGGATAACAGATGTGCCATGTCAGAGTATTGCTGTTGTTTATATAGTTAGCATATACCAAAGTCTGCACTCTAAGGTTCATATGCAGTAGTAATATATCCTGTGCAGTGGAAAGTACTTCATCCTTTATACTTAGTACAATAAATTGTTTTCTAATATGATTTCTATTGACTTGTGACTCCTGTTATTTACAGGATAGATTTACACTACAAGACAGTTAAAATGAATGGTAGAATCATAGTTCTATTCACAACCAATTACTGATCACCCTTTGCATGTAGAAGAAGAAGAAGATACTCAGGAGACACTGATTTAATTTGCGCCCATAGAACTGAGATGTTTTCAGTCAGTTGGTATTCGGCCTGAATATTACAGCATGTACTGACCGTAGGGTTGGGAAGTCTGAATCTTCTTTGCTTTTTTGGCCACTATGGTTAAGGACGGCCTTGCCAATGCCCGCGCGCCTCGGAGCTTCAACCGTTCTTGCAATGGAGATGCAGATGGTTTCAGAGCCAGAGACGCCATGACAGTGGCAGCCATATGTGTATGTGACAACACACTCACTCTCTCTCTCTCTCTCTGAGCTTAATGCAAATGATCTCTTAGATAACTCATCATAGGCGATGCATTGTTTAAATAGAGGAAGGTTTGTAGTAGCAGGGTAGTTGACAACGAGCCGAGCAAGCATGGATCGGCTCAGCTCGATGTGGTTTGGTAGTATACAAGCTTGGTTTGGTTCTGCTTGAAACGAGCTAAAACCTAAAACCTACGCTCACTTTGGCTCGTTTGGTGGCTCGAGTTAACTCACGAGCTTAGCAATTTTCAGTATATGCTGTCTCTAGAATGCAAATTGAGATATCCAAATTTAAGCATAATTTATTGATGTGTAGTATATTTAATAGTAAAATATGGGCAATTAATAAGAGTTATGGTGTACACTAAAAATAAAACATGAACAATTAATAATAACCATGATAGTTGTCTAATAAATAGTTATTGTTCTACAAATAGTAATAATAGTCTAAATTAACATATTCATATTACTAACTTTCCAAAAATATTAGATATTACTCTCAAATAAAATATATTATGAGTTATAATTGTAGCGGAACATGCGTCGTATTCACTCGCTAACGAGCAACTCACAAGCTGGCTCAACAAGCTCGGCTCGTTTGATACAGAGTCAAAAAAATAGGCTTAGTCTCTGCTTGTTTGAGTTACCTGCCAAGCCGATCGTACGCTAATTTTCCAGCCCTAGTAGTAGCAGACAGGGAGTGACTGGGATTTGTTAGTCGATTGTCAGTTGGAGAGTTGATATAATGCTGTGTCATGGGGCCATGATCACGTGACCAACCCTTGTCTTTTACCTGGATGATCAGAGATGATGTCCTCGTGAAATCTGGAACAAGCATCTAGTTGGTGGTAGATGGATAATTCTGAGAGTTTCCTCCACTGTCTGACCATTTTCCTGGCTGAGAAATTTCAGGCGTCCATTCACAAGCTAGTCAATTCCGATCAGTACCAGTTCTGAAGATCTTATCTCTAACAGGGCCAGCATGATCAGAACAGAGTACTGATATATGCAATTAAAGTTACACGTTTGCGTGGTAAAATATAAATGCTGCAAATAACATTTTCTTTGTACAGATCAGGGTATGAAACAGCTTTGGTCCTATCATGTTCTATCATTTGTAATACTTTTGTGTGTGTGCTTTTTTGTTGTGTACATTTTAATTATGTATATGCCGGGAGTGATCTGACAATGGTTATATCACCTTGATATAATCTTTTGAGTTTAATGAAAGTTTTATTTGTATAAAAATATATGAAATAGCTTATTTTGTAGATCATGATATATATGATATTGTTGTACCCCCACATGGTTAACCAAACCGATCCGGGCTTAGGTACCGCTCGAGCCCGGATGGGCGGTAAGCTCGGTAACCGTGGAAAATCGATCAAAATTCAAATTCTAAATTTTAAATTTATAATTTTGAACCAAACTGTTACCGCTCAGTTTGCGTCGAAAATCAATCGGCTTTAAAAAATAAGAAAAAATCAAGAAATATAAAAATATAGGAAAAATATCCTAAAATTTTAGGAATATAAAGAAAAGTTGTGATACAATGATAAAAATATTTGGTATAAAATTTATTACTTTTTGGTTGAATTAAATGGTATAGCATTAGAAATACGGTAATATCATTTTTTTTAAAAAATAATAAAACAACAAAATCTGCCTATAGCAGGCTTTTGGGTTGGACCAAAAAAAATCCTTTTTTATTTTCACTGATCTTGTTTTGCTAATAACTTTGTAAACTTTTAACATTTTAAAAAAAAAATCACCATGAATCATCTTAATTCACCTACTAAAGTTTTCAATTTTTTTCATTTTTAAATTTTAAATTTTAAATTTGAATCAAATCGATCAGTTTAAACAAACCGACTAAGAGCGGTCGGCTACCGCGCGGTAGCCAGGTAGCGGAGCGATTTAGTTAACTCTAGTACCCCATCAACACCAACACAAACCCTACACATATATGCACCCATGCCTGCACAGGAAAGAAAAGATGCAAATCCATTACCTGGATCCACATGCTTCAGCCAATAACCCTAACTGTCCATCATGACAACGGAAGACTGTGTTTGTTGGGCTCATAAAGACCAAGACTCATGATGCTCTTCGTTCTGAAAATTTTGCTGTTTTGTGACTACTCTGGGTCTGCACATGGCCATCTTTTCCACAAGGAAAAAGATGGAAACAGTAACTGTCATCAACAGGATGGCACAGTGTGATAGAATCATAAACTGACTAGGTAGCTTATGCACTTTTTATTGGCCCAGCTGATGAATGGTTCTTGCACATCACCCAATTTTAGCCCAAGAAAACTTGCCAACCTTTTGAGCAAGTCTCCCTCCATATGTTGTTGACTTTTGAAGCCAAACTTGTTTAGTTTCGACGAAGTCTAAATAAAAATATATCAGTATCTATAATATTAAATAAATATATTATTAATGTATATTTTTATAGTGTATTTAATAAAACTAATTTGCTATTGTAACCGTTGTTACAATTTTCTATAAAATTATGAAAAAAAAATATATAAGTTTAACTTATAAAAAATCAAACAACTTATAATATATAACGAAAGATATAATATATGTTTAAGCCCTTCAGGTTTGGGGACCGGTGACTTACTTTGGACATAAATTTCGAGCACTAGAGTGCAACTTCATATCACATATATAAAAGCATATCACATGCATGCTGTCCCAACACCAGAAGGCCTCTTTATAGACAGTTTAGGTTTATTCATAAGGAAGCTTAAACTTAACAATTAAATTATTGTCTAAAAAACTTTAATAAGAAGCTTATTGTTATGTGATCTAAACGGTTTCTAAAATCTAAGTTTATTATATGATTTTTTTTCCACCAAAAAAATAAGGCTTGTTTGGACAATAAATTTTGGCTTTTACAATGGAGTCTAAAGAGAGTGCTTGTACATAAAAGGAGTCACAGTCCATATCAGGAAATAAAGTGAGCTGCAGGATAGGATAGATGTTTGATGTTGTTGCTCCCTCCTCCCTTTGGCACAGAAAGTACAAACACAAATAGCGGCATTCAAGGCAACAAAATTGTCGAAGGCCACAGTCCATAAGATAACGATGTAACGACAACTCGTCAGAGATGACTTATATATGAGGGGTGGTAACTATGATCACTATCTATAATACATTATAGTTATGATATATCGTAGATGATTTTTTATTTTACTAGCTAGCTTTAGATAGTCCTCTAAAAATAGTATATATATATATACATATATTCATATTTTATAACCGATACAACACATTCACATGCTGCTAGTATTTAGATTAGGGGATGAGATTTAAGGATTTATCACTAAAAAGTTTGAACTATTTAATTATATGCCACTGTGGATAATACATAGGATCATCTGAGTCTATGACTATAGACCAAAGTGATAAATAATCAAAGCCACTTTTTAGAGGTGGCAAATCATTAGATATTTCATTTTTTTGGTGAACTTAAACGAAATTTCAGATTATTCAACAATAATTTGATATTATTCACTATTATAAACAAGAATATGATTTTATAGTTATTGATTATATATTGGGAAAGAAATTAATAATCATAGTTCTACGTTGAAAAAACTTAAACCGCCTCATATTTTTGTATGGGGGAGCAACATCTATGACAGCAGTGTATAATGCTTTGTACGGTGAAACATGGGGGACTTTTGGCTTTGCTTCGATTCAGATCAAACACTTCTGATAAGATAAAATGCCGCCAGTGAGTCATGAGAGGTTTATAATTTTTGTGCTTTCTATTCTCAGAGAGTTGTAGAACGCTGGTTTATCATGTTCATATCTTCACGTTTATGTACAAAATCTCAGGTGCACTGTCTCTTGGTCAGCTCACACGGTAACAATTATCTGGAATATTTTGATCCGCCGTGAAGACCGGGCCTCAAAAGTTGTTTGCTTGCATATATTTTCCTTATTTCCTATGCGCGTGCATATCAGCACTATGTTGCGGATCATAAATACCGTGATGATGAACTGCTTGGACTCAGCTGGGCCAACAAAGCATCCATGCTACCAAGTCAGTTATATGATTCTATCACACTGTGTCATCATCTCCTGCTGTGGAGTGAAATGTCCATCTGCAGCCTTGCATGTTCAAGCAATACTACTAACCATTGGCTCCTTACATGATTATCCTTTAGAAATCTAGTTCATGAGATTTAGTTGTTGTGATATGCCAATATTTAGAGAAGATGGCTAGAAAATATTTTACTCAGGAGCATGTGTGACGATCTAGTCTTTAGATTAATGATTCTTAATACTTTCTATAGTTCCCATATTTTGTTAGCTGTGGGTGTGTGTGTTTGGGCGTTTAGCTATGTAGAAACTAGAAGTGTATTCAGTGCAGTTGTATCACTTTGATATACCGATTGAGTTCAATAAAACTTTCTTTATCTAAAAAACAATACTACTGACCATTTGTTCTTTGCTGCAAAACAAAACAAAGCAGACACAAAGCAGCAAAATTTTCAGGATGAAGAACACCATGAGTCTTGATCTTTATGTGCCCAACAAACACAGAGTCTCCAGTTGTCATAACGGACAGTTGGGATTCTTGTCTGAAGCGTCTGAAAAAACAGGCAATGGATCTGCACCTTTCTTTCCTGTGCAGGCACGGGTTCATATACGTGTAGGGTTTGTGTTGGTGTTGATGGGGTAGAGAAATTATCAATCACTCCATTGCTACTTACTTATTTTGTCTCCCAATGCAGTAGATGCATTAGAATACTAGTGATGACTGCCCCTAATTGACCCTGTATGATGACAGTACTTTTCTGTTGTTGCAAGATTACAATTCGTGTAGTCTACTAAAAGCAGAGTATCTATCAAACAGCATGGAGAAGTGACTTCTAGTGAAGAAAAGAGTGATACTACTGGGCACTATTGGGGTTTGTCATCATTTTGTGATTGACCATGTCTCATGCTTGGATTAAAGTGTATCTTGTGTTGGAAGGGTTTAGCATGACCACATATTGTTTTTCATTTGAGGATCATACACACTTTGGTTGGGTGGATGAGGTGGATAGGACCCATGAATGGAGAGTATGGAAAGGATATGACATAAAAAATGAAATGTCCTTCACTGAGCATTGCTGTTGAATTAACATATATGTTTTGGTTGGTTACAGACGGTGGAATGTGACCCCCTTTTTCAGTATGCTGAACTTCTACCTTAGGTAGGTTTATGCTTCATGTGTTTTGTAGATAATTAAAATATGATGCTGTATATCTCCCAAAAAACACAAAAGGAAAAAAGAGAGGCAAGTTTCTTCTACTAGGTAGGAAGTGCATGCAAACTGTTCTTCCCATGAACCGATACTTGGACATTTCGCATGCTCTCTTCGCTGTAGAGACAAGTGCAGCATGCACCGTTGTAAAGTAAGCAGCCACTGTGTCCTAATTACAATTTTGTTAAGTTGTGACCAGCTGAGTGGGTCCATTAGGATAAAAACAGAGCATAATCTAATGTCATCTGAACCAAGCACATAAGTAATATCACAGATCATAGGCTGTTGTGCAGTTATTCTGATGTCTCTGTCTCTCTCTTCTTCTCATTCGTTTTGTCAGGAGACAAGAGGATTGGACATGATTATGGCTTTTCATAGTGTGCATTCCATTAACCATACCAACTAACACTAGGTAGCTAAATTTTTTAACCAGGATTGGTTACAAAGATCAGACATGCTCTTTCTTCCTAGCAAGAGATAAAACTCAGTGCTACTGCTGAAAATCTTTGGGAGCAGGGAAACCAATGGATTCAGTTAAGAGAGAACTGAATGTTGTTGTACATGTTAGGTGTTAACCCCACAAGATACATTAATTCAAGCTTTACTTATTTGGCCTGTACTGCTTGTACCATCTGTAGACTGTAGTTGCTTTGACAAGTTTTGACAGTGATTTACTATGACCTGAACTTGACTGGATTCTTCTGATTGTCTTGAACTTGTGCTTGAACACAAACTTCGTCTTGACCTATACTGGAACAGTACATATGCAGATAAAATTAATACTCACTTACTGAGTCCAGATGAAGCTGTAACAAAGTGATTAAAGCTACCAGATAGTAAGGAGTAACTGTTGAATTCACCTAGAAAGTTTGCAAAGGTGGTGAGCATTTCCTCTAAAAGTATAAACTCAACAACTTTGGGCCAGCTCCTGCATTTGCATGGCAGCAGTGAGTGGGCAGTGAACAATCATGGTACATGTTCAGCTGACAGAGAGGAGGTCTTGAAGACTGAACATTTTTTTGGCCTTCCCTTTGGATGCTGTTGAGCTTTTGACCCTTTAATGCCTAACCACCATCTTTCTAGCTGGTGCTGTTTGCAACTGCAACCTTAAGATCCGGTGTAGAAAGCATGCATGCATTTGCCCAAAAGGAGGGTGGTCCATTTGGTAGATTAAAATTCTGCTTAAATGCATGTTCATCTGATCTCAAATGTAGGAGTAGTAGTATCTTTTTAACAG
>KE371274.1:287497-315273 GCA_000418225.1 Zizania latifolia
TCAAATCTCTCATTTTTCTTTTATTTGTATCTCCTGTATCACCGACAGGTGGGACTATAGCGGATAGGGAGTGAGAGTTACTCCCTATAAGAGCATCTCGAAGAGAAGCTCTGTGGTGCTCTCTTTCCTAAATTTTAGAGATTAGCACTAAAAAATCACCTCCAACAGATGCTTTAAAAGACTCCCTAAAATAAAATAAAGTGCTCTCTAAATTTACTCTCTCGATCCTCATATGTAGGGAGCGCTTATTGGATCCCCAAAACTATTCACGTGCACAGGAGAAAAATTTACCACCGCGAGACACCACCAGTCCACCATCTTCTTCCTCCGTTCACCTGTATTTCTTCCCCCTAGCCAACCACTATGCATCCAACGGATCTACCACCACCGGCGGGATCTTCCTTCCGAATCCCTCCATCGACGGCTGCCAAGCTTCCTGCCCTCATCGCCGCCGCTCGCCCCTTAGGCTGGCCTGCCGATGAGTGAAATCCTCTTTGCCTAGTGCGTTTCTCACGTCCCTTGCTGCTGCATCCCTCCACCGCTGTCTACACATGATTTTACAAGAGAAATTAACAAAAGGCTGAAACTAAAATGTGTGCTGAATGAACTTAGAAATTCTGTTTTTAGCAGAGAATAGAATGTGTGTTGAAATTATGTTTTATCTGAAACTAGAATGTGTGCTAAAATTCTGTTTTCAATTGGTTTAGACTTGAAATATGATAATCTGCAATTCTGAATTTGGTTATATTCTGAATATTTATTGAAATCTGTTCACAGTTAAATGTTGTCGCAGAATCATTGGTTTTGCTTCAGCTCCAATGCGTTTTCAGATCAGAGCTACTGAAATTTAGTTATATTATGTTAAGGCAACCTTCTTTTGTTCTGACAAAGTTGTGCAATTAGTTCAAGGCAAAATGTCATATAAACAATTAACATCTAGTCTCTCCCTGCTTTTGAAATTATCTGAATTCGTTCTGATGCTTGTTGCACGAAAAGTCCATGTGTATTTTGTTGGTCACCAATTGACTACATAACTCGGTCACCAATTGACTACATAACTCTATTTAGACAAACTGTAGTTAGACTATGTGGAATTTTTCTCCGGCACTCATCTCTATTTGGTGTCATATTATGTTTTAGCTCCATTGTGTTTTCGGATCAGCATTAGCTTTCCTATGCAATCACGGGCAGCAAGTAGCAGATGTCCTGTGCAATCATGGACAGCAAAGCGAACAACAGCAAACATGTCAGCCGATGCCACTGTTGGGCAGAATAGGGCGCAGTGGGCATTGGCGGTAGGCGGCGAACAGGTCCTGGCAAGAGACGCGCGCTGGGGAAGCTACGATCGAAGACTGCGTTTTAGCCAAGAGAAGATCGGTTGTTATTTTAGGGACTTAAATTTAGAGATTCTGTTGAAAGAAAATATATATAATAGAGAATAAGATCTACAATCACAATCCCAAAAGAAAATATAGAGACTTGATTTTTAGTGTATCTCTTGGAGATGCTCTAAGTAGGGAGAATGGAGAAATATTTAGGGAGCACCACATTTTTGAGAGTCTTTTAGAGTATCTGTTGGAGCTAATTTTTTAGTTATAATCTCTAAAAGTTAAGAAAGAGGGCTCTTTAGAGCTTCTCTTGAAGATACTCTAACTCTGATGATGATAGGCGAGAAATTTTTTGAAAAAACTATGGTACTTTATAAACTAGGGTGCGGGATTCACTAGAGAAGCGAAGCTGTGAAAATGCTGATTCTAGTTTACTTCACAAATAGGTGAATCAGGTAAGAGTGATTCAGCAGAGAATCAGATCGTAATTTGACTGTTTGGTATAGATTCTACATATTCTCTTCAGAATCAGGGTGTACAATCTGTATCAAACACACCCTTAACCCCTATCACCTGTAACCAAGTGCCGATCATATGTGACATATTCCTCAACTTCTTAATCCCTAGGATATTCTGATTATATACCAAATAGTCTTAGCTAAAGAATATTCAGAAAAAGTCTTAGCTAAAGAATATTCAGAAAAAGTCTTAGCTAAAGAATATTCAGAAAAGAGGTGGTAGATAGATTCATTATGATTATTACAAAACGCACACTTGAGGCTGCCCTTTTAGTTTCTTTTGGCCAAGTTATCTTTGGTCAAAATCACCCCATGACCTATGTACCATAAGAAATTTTTTATTTTTAATGGGAGCTTTAGTTGCCATTCACGTTTAACTATGTGTAGCTTCCAAAGATGGCAGCTGCAGATGAGGTTGCAGACATATTTATAATGTTGTGAGAGACACTCGGTTTAATTCATTCGGAAGCAGAACTGTTTCAGTAGAAGTGGCAATACTGACCATCGACAGTTTTGATGATTCAGGCTCTAAGCGGTGCAGTTCTAATGGTTTTAGAACATCAGATTTCAGCAAATCAGGCAGGTTCGATGATTCCAACTGATCACGCATAGGACTTTCTTTTGTACAGCTTTGAGCATTTCGACTACCAGTGTTTTTTTACCTCGTTTTATGAATGAGATCACCAATCGTTTTTTTCTTGCACTTGGCCTAGGTAGTCTGTTTCTTCAGTTAGATAAAGTTTAGTCTGTTTGTATTAGGGTTGTTTCAAGACACGCAATGTATATATTCATAACAGTATCTTTTGCTCATGCACTCCTTCAACAAGCGCAAGTGTCGGTGTTTGTTACCAGCAATAATGATTCTACGACTACATGCCACAACGAGTACACATGACTGCTAGTTTAAATAAACGTATACACACTGAGCCACTAATTGTCCTGTGAGCACTCACCCACACAATTAGCACCACTAACTGCATGAAGAATCTCCACTAATTCTTGTATATAGTATAGGGGTGGCAATGCACCCGACGGGGCCAGGGACCCACCCCTACGAGGCTAGGGTGGGGGTCCAATTTTTCACCCGCACCGGCCTAGTAAGAAAAAGGCCCAATATGAAATGATAAAAAACCCTAGTTCAACCACTCCCACACTCCACCCTCCCATGACCACTGACTAGTCTAGTGGCTGAGTCCTGCGCCTGGACCTAGAGAGTGGAGACTGCTTCGCTTCTGCTTAGAGACTACGGGGTGCACTAGCGCTGCTCTGCTGCAGGCCCCAACGCTAGGTCTCATCGGAGTCGCTGCTGTCCCCAACTGCCTGCACCGCCGTCCCCAACCTGTGCCGTCGTCCCTAGCCGCCTACGCCGCCGTCTCCAACCCACACCAGGCGAAGGCGGCCGCCGACTGGTCCTAGGCATGGTGAAGGCGGCCATCCCCAGGCGTATCACTACGCTGTTGTTCGTCTCACCCCCAACTCCTCAGGTATGCGCTGCACAACCCTTATGTAGTCTTGTACAATTAGATCTATGCGTTGCGCAACCTTCTTGTAGTCTTGTACACTTAGATCTAGGGTTGAATCATCTTATGACTGTTATTAGTTGATTTGTGTGTAGTGAAACTGTAAAAGGCAAACGGTTGATTTGAGTTTGAGCATGATTCATTTTGAACTAGGACTGTTAGTAGGTTGATTTGTGTCCTAGGTAAGCACTACACATCCCTCTTATGCACTTTATTTGTTTTCTTTTTGTCCTCAGTTTTCACATTCAGTCATTCACTATTGTTTAGTGTTATTTTCAGAATGTCGAATTTTAATCGAGCTGCCACTGGTTCATCTGAAATTGCAAACTCTGCTCCAAAATCTGCCCAACCCCAACATATAGAACCTGAGGGTAATGTTGATTCACAATCACAAGATGCATATGTATAACATGAGAATAAGAGGCTTAAGTTTGTAGTTTGGCAAGATTTTACTAGAAAAATAGTAGGGGCAAATGGAAGGCTAAATGTATATGGTGTTACAATATGCTTGGAGCAGAAAGTAGGAATGGTACTAAACACTTGCTTGATTATGTTAAAATTTGCAAGTCTAGACATGTTAGAAAAGGTCTAACATAGTCTACTTTGAGAATGGCAAAAGATTCAGAAGAGAGAATTAAGGTAGAAAATTATGTGTTTGATGAAAAAGTCGCTAGAAAAGAACTAGCACTAATGATATGCCTCCATAAGTACCCTCTTTCTATATTTGATCATACTGGATTTCAAAAGTTTTATGCTATATTACAACCAATGTTCAACATAGTCTCAAGAAACACAATTAGGAAATATATACTAAATTTGATGGAGGTCAACAAAGTGGCTATGATGATTTTTTTCACAAAATGCAAAGTCATGTTGCCATCACAACTGATAAGTGGACAACAAATCATCAAAACAAAGGCTACATGACAGTGACAACACATTTTATCAATGATGAATGGAAGCTTAAGAGTTTTCTTTTGAGGTATCCTTTCTAACTCATTATGTATTGCAATTAGTTTAGTTATTGTACATGATAGTAATGTGATATTTTAATTTTGTAGGTTTATTTATGTACCAGCCCTGTATACCGGTGAAGTGATAAGTGATGTTCTTCATGAGGTTTTGGTTGATTGGAACATCGATGGGAGACTATCTACAATTATACTTGATAACTATAGCAGACAATCTAATTGAGAATACTAGATAAGTTGCCTCATGACACTCTTTTGTTGGATGGAAAATTATTGTATATGCATTATTGTGCACATATCTTAAATCTTATTATGAAAGATAGGATGAGTATTATGTAGAAGAACATTGAGAAGATTCATGATAGTATTGGATATTGGTCATTCACACCTAAAAGACATGAGAAATTTAAAAAATCTGCATCTCAAATGAACATCACATATCAGAAAAGATTAGCTCTTGATTGCAAAACTAGATGAAATTCTACTTATATTATGCTTCACACTGTATTGTTGCATCAAGATGTATTTGCAAAACTTGTATCTCGTGATAAGTTGTTTGCTCTTTTTGTCCATCTAAAGATGATTGGAAGTT
Organism: Zizania latifolia; assembly: GCA_000418225.1. Taxonomy (NCBI): domain Eukaryota; kingdom Viridiplantae; phylum Streptophyta; class Magnoliopsida; order Poales; family Poaceae; genus Zizania; species Zizania latifolia. The sequence goes on from KE371274.1 coordinate 292,427, forward strand.
TGGTAAGAAGCTTTGTGATAGACTAAAGTTATTCTTTGATGTAACTGAGGTCTTTTCGGATAGTCGTTATACCACAACAAATCTATTTTCCCCAAAATTTATGGTATTTATTTGGCTATGAGAAAGTGGGCAGCTAGTGATGATGTTGTCATAGAGAATATGTCAAAATTGATGATAGCCCAATTTGAGAAGTATTGGAAAGAAGTACATGATCTTATGGCAATTGTTACTGCTCTTGATCCTAGATATAAATTCCATCTATTGTGGGCTCTTTTATGTCTATTTATGAAGTGACTGATGCAGAAGAAGAGGTCAGAGAAGTTAGAGATATGTTATATAGCTTGGTGTTGCAATACCAACAAAATGAGGAGATTGTTGAAACTTCTAATGGGCCTTTTGGAGATACCGGTAGTGCTATTAAATCAGATGAAGTTTTTGATATATTTGATATATATGTCTTCACAACTGATTGTCACTTCTTCACAACTCCACACTGAATTGGATTTATATTTGGATAAGGATTTGTTGCCTAGAACACAAGACTTTGATGTTATGAATTGGTGGAAAATAGGAGGGATTAAGTATCCCACTTTACAAAAGATTGCTCGGGATATCATGGCAGCAATACCTATGACAATGGTAGCATCCGAGTCAACCTTTAGTACAAGTGGCAGAGTGATCAGTCCAAATTGTAGTCAACTTACTCCTCAACTTGTAGAAGCACTTATGTGTTTGCAAGCGTGGGGTCGTGCTGATATGTTAGATATGCTTGTTAGTTATCACACTTCTGTTTTTGTATTCTTCTTTTTATTTATGAACTATGACTGCTTAATTCTATTTGTATGCTAATATTAATACATGAACTTGGTCACTCGTCAAATGCATTGAAGACTGTTCTTGAGGTTGAGTAGGAATCGATATTATTATTTATTGTTGTTGTTCTAAATTTGTCTACTAGATCATCTAACTTTTTATTTCCCATTTTTTATTTTTAATTTAGGACGATACTCAACCTCCTGGTGAGAGTTGAGACTTAGTAGGGGTGGCCGGTGATGAACATGTTATTATTTATGTAGTTATGTTGTGTTGTTTTTTATCTAAAATGTCATTGAATTATTAAGTGAAATTGTATTTTGCTGCATATTAGGTTATTTGCTGCATATGTGCACTTTGAGAGTTGCAGATCATCATTGGTGCTTTTGGACTTAAGGAATCAGGAGTTTAGGTGTTGATCATCAAATAACTGCAAATCTGCAATTAGATCTTGCTTTTGTTAATTGTTAGATAGGTTAGATGTGGAAATGTTAAGGTGCCGAGTACTAACTAGGCAACTGACATACAATATTTTGGTTGTTGCATGTGAAAATGTTCAGTACATATTTTGGAAAACATGGAATGTTCCCTGGATAGTATAGTTGAAACTGGATTATATGGAAGAAACTGGATTGTATGGATAAAACTGGATTGTATGTATGAAACTAGATTATAATTGCATGGATAAAAGTCATGAAATTGGATATAATGGATGTTTGGTCTGTGATGGCTTGAAATGGGTTCCTAGGATATTATTGACTCGTGTTTATGCTTTAATATTGATGGAAGGAATAAGTCTACATAACCCCCTCACGTATTGCTGATTGATCACTTAACCCTCTGACCTAATAAACTAGTTGTTTAACCCCCTAACCTTTTAAATACCGTTTACTTAACCCCTAAGGTGGTTTTGCAAACTGGTTTTGCCCTGCTGGTACGTCACTGTTAGATAAGATTGCTTTTTTCCTTGTTCTTTCTCGTCTTCTCATCCTTATCTCTCTGATGCTAACGCCACTGCTGAATCATTCCATCTCCTAGAGGAAGTAGAAGGAAAAAAATTATGCTAGCTAGGATGAGGTTGCTTATTAGTGTCTAACGCATTGCTGCTGCTGCTATTTTTGGTGAATTTAGTATTGGATCTAAAAAGAAGGCCACTATTGATATCCTGCTATTACTTGTTTTTTTAACAACTTTTAGAGTTCTAGCTTTCGCTTTTCTTTGTTCTTTAACACAACATGGCTAGAAAATAACCACAGCAACAAGGTGTGAAGACTCACCTTCAACTCAACTACAATCCGATGGCTTACTTCCTATCATCAGCTCGTTGTTCGCCTAGCTGAAGAGAGAGAGAGGGGGGATGAAGGGAGGAGGAGACGCCGGAGTGAACGAGGAGGCACCGACGGAGTGAACGAGAAGTCCACGGAGCGCTGCTATTAGTTTTTTATGCATGCGCATGTGATGAACATGACAATCTTGTCTAACATGGCACGCCAGTAGGACAAAATCACTTTGCAAATGCCTTAGGAGGTTAAGTAAATAGTATTTAAAAGATTAAGGGGTTAAACACCTGGTTTATTAGGTCAGACAGTTAAGTGATCAATCAGCAATACGTGAGGGGGTTATGTAGACTTATTCCTTGATAGAATTTGCTTGCTGGAATGCTATGAAGTGTAAACAGGATGATTTATGGTGATATTTGGTTTGAATTTTTCTACTTCTGTGATCTGTCAATTGTGTTATTTGTGTGTTTTAAAATTTCATAGTAGGTCTACGGGGGACCTGGTGAATCTAGATTCGGGTGAGAAAATCCACCCGTAGAGTTAACGGGATCAGATCAGAGTTTAAGTTTGGTATTAACTAACTAAACACACCCTGCCCCGTTGTAGCCCCTACTCATGGATAACAGGATAAGCTCCACGTCTGGATCAAAAACTCGTGGTCGCACACACCTGGAGGTTTCACTCCAACAACAACAACAACACACACGTATACACACGACTCGGCAGCATACTCTAACACAAACACATAAAACAAGGTTAAGTCCAGCACAAACAGGTACTGATTCTCTGTATGCTTCCTGACAGCAGATCCAGATGAAGTTACCAACGTATTCACCAGGTAGGTACTATTTCTCTGCATGCTTCTTAAATGTGGCAAATTCAGATGAAATTAGCAACACATCCTACATTTTCAGCTCATACCAAAGCTGGTAACAATTGTAGATCAAACTCACATGTGAAAATCCAGCCACTGGAATTCCACATTCTTTCACATGGTTTTTACGAAATTCTACTGAAATTCGTGCATCCAAAACGAAGTAAATTGGGCCTAAATGTAAAAGCCGCGAAAGGCTGGGCGTTTGCAAAAGCGCAGCCGGAAAAGTGCAAACGACGGCGACGGCGACGGCGAGGCCGGATTGGATGGGATTCGAGGATGAGGAGGATAAGGTGGCCACGACGAGATAGTTGCCTTCCCAGTGTAAGGCGGCAAGTGGCCTCCTACTCCCATCGAAAGCTCGAGACCCACACACAGCTGCGGCTCATGCCCGAGTCCCCCCAAATCCACCCGCCGCCGCCGCCGCCGCCCACCGATCCCGCCGCCGCGTCGTCCACGACATCGAATGACCAACGCAACTTGCAGGTAACCCCACCTACCTACACAGACTTGACTAGCCTTGCCTCCTCCCGCCATTTCTAGCCGCTAGCATTCGTCGGCGAGGCGAGATTGAAAAAGATTCGATCTTTTTTCTTGTTTGCTTCGTCGGGTCGGCGGCGCCGGTGCAGCCGAGGATGATCATCAAGGGAATGCTGGGGCGGTACGAGCGGTGGAACCCCGTCCACCCGACGGTGGGCACGTTCTGGGGCATCGGCTTCGGCCTCGGCTGCGGGGTCGGGTGGGGGCCGGGGTTCGGGCCCGAGGTCATCGGCTACGTCGGAGCCGGCTGCGGCGTTGGGTTCAGCGTCGGTGTAACGCTCGCCGGCGTCGGCGTCGGCTTGCCGCAGCACGGCCTCATCAAGAACCAGTACCACAGCGGTATGCTATCCCCTGTTGCTTTGATCATTCGTGTGCCTATCTGTTCTGCAGCTTCTGTTTGACTAGCTTCATTTGCCATGCATTGTCTCACTGTCTCCTTATATCCGTAGTAGTAATTGAGTTAGTATCATGGGCAGATCTATTGTAGAACTATTGTTTTCACAGGACAGCAATACCATACCCTTTTCTAATTTAGTGTTGATAACAACAGCTTGGTGTATCTCACTGGAATCTGGATGATAGTTTGTGGTGACACCATTGATACGAAATCCTGAATCCGTCCCTAGTTAGTATTGAAAGTGATTTGCTAGTGATAACTGATAAGTGAGATAAATATCACATGGTTGGTGGTGTTCTTTTATCCAGTGAAATTACTTCCTGGTGTTGCTGTCAAATATGCTATTTCGCTACAATTGGTGGATCATGGATTAATCACTGGAAGTTTAACTTGGTGTGGAAATACTAAATCAATGTTCTTGTGTGAATAAAATGAAAACTTGAAGCACCTAACCGTTTGTGTGAAAAAAGATCAGTATTTTTCAGTAGCATGCACGTGTGCCCATTGCACGGCAGTGTTGGATCTCTATTTCAATGATGCTTTGTTCCTGTCGCTATATGGAATTCCCTACAACCTGGCAGCCCATGTGATTGCCGCAACTTGAATTAGTGAGCTAACCATACACCTCTAGTGATCCTGTACATAGATCATAATCAGTTCTTACATAGCAAATTAGCAATAGCACTGACTCATCTCCTCAAGACTTATGTAGTTCATTGCTGCTCTTAATAACCAACCTTATGTCTGTCAGTAGAATACACCGACTATATGCCACTTTTTGATAACATATTTCCCTCCCATTTGTAGGTTTTGCGAGCAATGTCCCATTCGAATCAGCAAGGTTTTACACCTTAACCATCATGAGAGGCTTGGTATGGGATGCCATAAGTTATGCGAGCCAGGTAGCAGCTGTGAGGAAAGAATCTCGACAGAGGCTCCTAAGCTTTCAGGAGAACCCTCAGATTTCAGGAGGAGTTGGCCTGCCCAAGTTGGGGAAGGGCCTGTCAAGCAGCATCAGATCGTCGATGGAGTGTATAAGGGCCTTCAAAGATCAGCATTGGCCTCCATGAAAACACATAAATGAACTAAACATGGATGACCTATAATTTAGAAATCCATGGAGCACTTACTGTATAGATGGAGATATCTTCAGTACTAGTTTAGTGCAATAAAGTTTTTCCAAGTTATGATGGGGAAACTCTTCCAATTTCCAGCTGAGGAAAATGGTGGCTTTTAAAACCTAGCAAACAGTAGATGTAGTGTCCAATTAATTTGTAAATATAACTATGCTATCCGTTCAGATATTTTGCTACAATCTGGCATTGTGAAATAAAATTTTTATATTGTACTTTGCACATATGTGGTCTGCAATTTTGACAATGTGATGCCAAAGATATTCTGTGACTCACTCAGAACAGGCGCGCTGATGGTTGTACATGTAACGTTAAAGAATGCAGGTACTGCACCATTGGACAGACAGCAATAACTTGAAGTTTTTGGATATTTCGAGGCCAGAAAAACATGGTAAATAAAAGTGAACACTCCGTTGTACTGTCGACTATCCGATATAACCCAGGTGAAAAGAGATATTTGCAGGGCGAATACTCGACGTACTTGAACAGCTACTGAAGGCCGACTACTTGAAGCACTATCCCTGTATCCCATGTGGTGGCACTGCAAACTATGCCTGGCCTGGTTAGTTCTGAGTTTTCTACTCAAAGATGCATTTGTTCTTTACTGAACTTTTTAGATTCTTGGATATTAATTTGTTTTCCCTGAAATGCTTTTGTCTCTTTGCTAAAGACATCTCAGCACCTTTGGCCATTTCGTAACCAAAGCAGCCACTCTTCGTTGATCAAATGGCCAAGCTAGCAGCACAGAATGCAGGGTGAACATGTGCATCATGCTGCACCATCAGTACAAAACACCAAATAAATAGCAGACATTTCTGTTTCATCTAAACCGATACAAATAAAGATAAATATATGCCAATTCTTCTGAAAAACGACACCAATACTATTGGTGTCGTTTTTTTTTATTAAAAACAACAATAAAAACAGCAAATATGTGAATCATATGGGTACCGGTTTTTAAAAACGGAATATATTTGAATCTCAAATGTGCTGGTTTTTATTAAAAACAACACATTTGAGAATTTTTGAATTTTTCAAATAATGTTGGATGAAGATATGCTCTATATAAAAGTTGTAGAACTTGATGAGATTTATAACTTTGTAGTTAACAATTTTTTCATTTAAAGTGAGAATAACTTACTTTTATCTATCAAAAAATATGTTGAGACGAGATGGTAAAAAATGATGCGTGGAGACAGATGTCATAGGTTCAAATCTTAGCAGTCAATATGCCTCCTAAAATTCACAATATTTTTGACCTTTTTTCACATGTAAAGTTCAAAAACTAGAATACTACTATATGTGTCAACCTATACCTTGCTGGTTCTAAAACCAGCGCCAATAATATTCGACTATTAGTGTCGCTAATACTTATGTGGGGTTTTGTACCGACACTGATTTAGACTTATGTGCATGCATGCTAGAATAGTTGATTACACGAAAATTAATGGTCTTGCTACAACACTCCTGAATCATGTATTTATTCTCGTCGTGTTCGAGTTTAGCAGCAGAGAAAGAACCCTGCATCAAAGGTTGAATGTGTTTACTCGCATGCTGTTGGAGACTTGGGAGTTGGATACACAGTTTTTGATTCCCTTAACTACTTCTGTAGTTATGCTGTCCAACTGAAAAAATAAACAGCTAAATAACATTCTGACATCATATTGTGCTCAGCTCTTTGTCATAGGCTTTATCTTCCAAGCAAGCTGTACATAATACACTGTTTGATTGGGATTTTTCAACTAGTTCTTATACAAAATTATACAAGCTAAAACACTATATTCTTGAAATTCAAAATAAAAGTTAGTGATAATTACCTGTAATACCATACATAATATTGGTTTTTTGTTTTTTCTTAGCTGACAACAACTTTTATACATATTACAATTTTTTAGAATCTAGAGTGACGCCTTCTTAATCTATTGCCCTATTTTCTCTGTATTAATTGATCTCTGCATCAAATATATCGATTAACTGGAAGGATTAAGTACTGGAGCAAGCTATGCTTGTTTGGTTTGGTGTCAAGCAAGCCAACATGATGGATTAATGGCGATCTCTCTGGCCAGCAATTGCCAAGAGAAAAAACATCCATCACCAGCCAATAATTAATTATATGGTCTCAATTAACTTTTCAACATATGATATACATGCTGTACTTACATGTACCTTCTCTCCAATATATGTATGTATGTATGTATATATAAATGTATATATAGCAGTGGAGACATGCGTGGGCAGCTGGGGCTTGAGCTCTAGGTTATCTCTAAAGCTCCATTAAAATTTTATCAAAATGCTATGCATTTTTTTAAAATAATATAGAATAATTCATTCAGCACTATGTGTTATCAATTGCTAGCTTCACCACTGAATGTGTGTATATAGAGCTTGGCCTGATCAAACCCTGAATTAATCTGTATAAGGTTGTAAACTACAGTGTGAATACTGAATATGAACCGATGATAGTCCTGCATGTTTGATTGAAAAACTAGCTAGGGGAAAAATCGATCGATGTAGCTCATGTAGTCATATGTACGTAAGCAAGACTGGCCATTACGTGCAGGTAGGCGGCAGCAGCAGCAGGGGCTGGGAGCCCTGATCTCTGAACAGGGATGGCACGGGTCCACCCTACGGTTTTAGTAAAAATCTGTGCACAAAGTAAACTCTCAAACTTGTATCTATAAAATCCGCGAGTTTTAATCAAACACGTGTTTAAATCCATCGGATGTCCGAAATCTAATGGAAACTTGTTGGTTTGCAAAAATTGAAGCAGAAGCATAATGTGAAGAGGCTGAAATAATGGAAGCAAAATCTAAATCATAAACAGAAGCAGAAGCAAAAACATGGATAGCTAGGTAAACCCGTGAGTTTTAAATTAAACTTATACCCAATCCAAACTGAATTGGTTACCCAAACATGTAAACACAAATTTAAACTCAAAAATTCAAAAATTCATGCGCATCGGAACTAGTCTAGCTAGACTGGTAGAGAGTAAAACAAGTACTAGTACTGGAGTTGGCATGCAGAAACGACAGGGACGAAAACGACGAGGGGAGCGAGACAAGGAGAAGCAGCCGTGGCCATAGGTATGATGCAGCAGCAGAGCAAGGAAGGCGAGCAGCGGCCACTTGCATCAGCGGCGAATCTCCCGGCCGGCCGGCGGCCACCGTGTGCATGCATGCATGCGCCCAATCGATCGATCGAGCTCCACTTGGATCTGCATGACTGCATTAATTGTCTACTGTCGTTTTGGCCGCACGTACGTCGACGGTGGATCCAGCTCAAATTGGCCTAGCTTGTCTCCGGACAAGCTATAACCTCAACCCATGTATGGCAAAGATATTATTGTTAAGAAACGTAAATGCTATGTTAGTTGAAAATATTTTTTTTACCACGCACATCATGATATCTTATTAGAGAGGGACCATAAATCATTATCTCAGATACGCAGAGCATCGAAAGAAGTGTTGGAGTAGCAAGCCGATCTAACACGCGTGCGCTAATGTGGTCGGGAAGCCGATCAACGTGATTAGGAGTCAGCCGATCTAATCGGGAAGACTTTACCCGACCTCCTGTTCTTCAAGCCGCCGCCGCCGCCGATTCAATCAGCGAAGCAATAGAGCAACGCCTCTACTGATATCCACACATCCAAGAGTGAAACATTGGCCGATGGTGTACTAGCACCCGGACAGTCGGCGAGGTGGTCGGGCTCGAGAGATGGCGGCTAAGGTTTGCTCTCGGTGGCTAACATATTAGCATGAGAAACACATCAGCATGAGAATCAGTAAAAGACATATCTTCTCTACGCCCTGCACCCTCATATATATAGACATCTTAGCTTGGGCCCTTTCAGGCCCAACTAGGACTTTACTCGAATCTCTATCCGATCTGTTCGGATATCTATCTAAACTGAGCCCGATTCAAATCCTATTCGAATATGATGTTCTAACCCGTTAAGTGTGTGACCCTGTAGGTTCACGTATAGCTTGGTTAATGTATGAAAACTCCTTTCTAATACTTCATTAATAGTGGCCTCGAGCAAAACATATTAACCCAAGTATACATAAAGATCATATCGGCTGAACCTTATAATATTCTTATGTATAAATCCCTTTGTCACACGATATTAATCGAGCACAAGGTAAGACTTATGTCATCCTATCAATAGTTCAATCTCTCTCTAGATCTCTATATTAGATTATAACCTATGATTAACTTTTTAATCATATCGATATGGCCATGCACTTTTATAATCCATTATATTGAAGGGCCTAGAGATATCTCTCCCATAAGAAGTGGCACATTTCATCTTGATCACTCACATCCCGCTACATGTTTCATAGAAGACCCGATGATAACTTTTATAATTATCCAGTTACGGAATAACATTTAGTAGTCTCAAAGTAAGCTACTACACATGTTGGGAACCATGACGATCTCAGGTCTAAGGACTTTACATAAACACTTCTGAAACCTACTGATGGCACATCAAATCTTAATAGTGTCTCATAGTGGATCTATTCAACATATGTTCTCTAACACATATCCATGCTATTGATTTGGTATCTCCATACCCATGATCTATGAGACATGATCATCAATCAATACACATACCAATCTCAGTCATATCTATTACATATATGATTTAAATCCAATTAAAGATCATTTAGAAATAGTTATATTACGAGTCTCATGAATAAGTCATGTACTTATTGATTCATAATGATAACTTCTATTTCAAGAAACAATATAATATCACATAAACATAGTATGTCTCGTACAACATCTCTAAGTTAACTCTAGGGCATAATGCTAACAGACATCTACCGGAATAAAGCATGTACTAGAGGCCTAGGCATCCACCTCTCATGAATATCTATCCCAAAGGATTAATCAACCTCTCATTCGATACATTAATGACAGAACACTCCTCTTAGAGTTGTGATGACTAGAGCAGGGTGACGGCCATTAAAGTTGTGGTAGATTAGTACAGCCTTTGCGATGAAACCCTTCAATCACTTCACTGGTTCTGAGATTTGTCTCCTAGGTAGGATGTGTGCACAAAGCACGCCATGGCATTAGAACAAAATAACAAACCTTTAAACTTGAAATCTAATAGAGCGCCCTAGCTACTAGCAGTGAAAAGGAGATGTTTTCTCTCTTTCTCTTTTCTCTTTCTCGACTCGATCTTGCTGGTGCTCGCCTGCTCAGGAGCATGTTGGCTTGGGCATGGGAAAAATTTCGGTGGATCCAGTATTCATAGGGAGCACAATGCATACCTACCTCTAATGCTTGACACATGGCATGATGGCCAGCGATCTGACAGTGCACATCAGGTCAGCTCCAGATCCAGCTCGTGTGTGCGGCTTTAGCGAGCGATGGCTTTGGTTTGATCTTCGTGTCGGTGTGATGGCTCCAATTTCCATCCTCGTGTCGGGCTGATTTCCCCATCCTGCTCTCCCGCCATTCCCCATCCTCAGCGCCACCGTTCCCCATCCAGCACTCATCGCACTGTTCACGAGGATGCCATGCTGTCGCTCGGTCGGGACGCCAGGACGCCATCCTGCCACGCCACTAAGAAGATGGACAGCAGGCGCACATTGACCCGGTGACATGGCACGACGAGGAAGGCTGAACTAGCGGCACCCACGGCCGTTCACCAAGAACCTCGACTTCGTCACGTGGGCATCCGAGCACTCTTCCAAGCTGCTTCTACTGGTGACGTGGCACGGCGCGGCGAAGAAGGCCGGATAAGCGGCTCCCGCGGCTGTTCGCCAAGAACCTCGACTTCGTCACGTGGGTGTCCGAGCACTCTTCTAAGCCGCTTCTGCTACTGTTCATGCTTGCGTTCATGGCGGCAGTGTTCCTCCTGTGTGCAGGACGATGGACGAAGGCGCGCGGTGGGAAAACGATGGACGACGATGCACGGCGGAAGAATGACGGCGCGCGGAGCGAGGACAACGACAGGCGCTGCTCGGACAACGGATGCACATGAAAAATAGATGCACGAGCCCTTGCTAGATGGAAATCCGAGCACGAAGATGGAAACGGGCTGGCTAGTAGATGGAAACCCGAGCCACGGAGATGGAAACAAGCCGGCTAGTTTCTCGCTTTGGAGCCAGGCCATTGTTGCCATCAGATTCCTCAACAGAACACGTGGCGCGCATCGGACACAGGTATGCACTGTTCACGCGCTGCCTCTAGGATGCACCTGATTGTTTCCTAGGCATTAGGGTTACGGCACAAGAATCTATGAGTCATAGGGATTCTTCTCACCACGTGGTCAGCTTGGAGGGAAATTACTCGAACTACTCCGGTGACAAAGTTTCGATCAGTGGCTAAAAGAACTCGACGACAATGACATTCTACGCTGTAATGTATCCGAACTTGTAAAACTGAACAAAATAATATACCATAAGACTAACTCTAAACCCTAAACCGAAATGGGATTCCCTATGCATTTTGAATTTATTTTGATTGTTTTTGGAGTTTTGCATACATCAAAAAATGCATTCATATGCATCAAGAACAATAGAAAATTTCGTATGAATAATATGTTACTCCAATAATTCTACAAAATATTATACCTAACTAATACTCTTCTCTAAAATTTTATAAATTTTAGACTTAATTTGATAGCTCAAATCAACACATGAATATAACTCAAAATCTGAAAAGAAGCTTAATGTATAGCCTACTTTACAAATTTACCTAGAACAAACTGTAGCTAATCTAACTTTGAAACTTAATTGGTGAAAGTGTTCTACATACCTCACTCTATATCACAAAGAAACTGTATCAAATGACGTGCCAAACACAGTTGTCTGCTTCAATTTTCCAGCATAGCCACACAACTCTTCTCCTCTACCTCGCGCAGAGCACGCGTGTAGGCAAAGCTGCGCAAGCACGCTAGCACTAGCTCAGGCGAAATTGCCATCAGCTGGCCATCCCTGTCGCTGACTAGTGGACCGTTCCATGGTGTCACTGTAACCGTTGTCCACCTCGCATCGTTCTGCCAATCACTGAGCAGGTGTTTTTCTTTGTGTCAACGCTGCACGCCAACCAAATCTCTCCGCCTGACCTAAATCTTCACCACTCTATCCTCACCCTAACTCTCCTGACACGCCGCTCGTCCCGTTCCATTGCACGCGTCGTCCGATTTTGCCTTGCCAAAGTTTCTGCCCGTGAACTGAGCCCATGCACCGAAGCCAAGAGCTCCTCCCTTTAACCCTACACCATGTCAACACCTTTGCTATCTCACCCTCTCCACATTCTAGGCAGGCCCCAACACAAAAGGTCTCTAGACTGCCTGAACGCTAACGTCGCCATTGCCGTTGGTGAGCTCACCCTCGCGCTACAGACCAAACGGTGAGCTCCCCTATGAAACTACTCATGCCATCATCTTTGCCATGCCTCGCTGAGTCCATTTTGCCACTCAATCGCAACTAGGAAGCAGCGAATTCACCCTGCCATCGCCGGCCTCGGCTATAGCCACGAACACGTGTCGTCGATCTCCCTCCTCGGTGCGTGCATGTTCGATTCTTCTCACCAGCAGGTGTCCCAAGCCCTCCTAAGTATTTCCCCTCTCTTTCCTCATAGGATTGTTAGCCTGAGATGCCTCACAGTCACTTCTACCCTCTACCAGACTCGGACGCCATCGACCCCCTTCTCTCGGCCATCCCTATGCTTGAAAGGCTCAAGGTGAGCACATTTGTAGTCTCTAGTTGCCCATCTCTCCCTACTTCATGGATGTCACCGCTGTGCTGCTGCCGCGCTGCCACCCAAGCTCGCCATCACCACTGAATGCCGCCAGGGTGTTCCCACATCGGCGCGTTGCATTGCTGCTAGGGGAAACACACTAGGGGACCCTCCTCCACCTTTTCCCACTCAAGGCTGATCCCATTGGGAAGCCCCTAGCCACCAGCAAGCTTCGTGCCTGTCTTCCCTGTTTTTTCTCTATGGCAAATGGGCCCCACTTGTAAGGTAGCCCGTTGGAGAAGAAGATAGACATGTCTTCTGGGACTTAAAAAGGACTAGAACTTTGAAAAGTCATAGAAAATTCATCCTAACTTCAAATGAGTTGAAACCAATTTTGTTTGCTTCATAAAAATATTCTCTACAATCTAGTAAATTTAAAAAGTATGAAACTTTTACCAAAAATAGCAGTTTAACCATAGAAAATCATAAAGTCACACTACACATATATGTATATACACTACCATAGAAAACCCTATTAATTACAGGTAATAACCTCTATTAATGACGAACATGTCTCCTGTCACTCTTATCGTATTAGTGAAGCTAGATCATTAGTGATAGGTGTTTGCCCATCACAAAAAGGTCACACTTTAGTGACGGGCGACAATATACACCCGTCACTAAAGGGGGAGTCTACCGGCTCACCTGTCAAGACCCTTTAGTGATAGGTCATAATGTCACCCATCACTAAAGGACCCTTTAGTGACGGATGATTATTGTTGCTCGTCACTAATAGTATGGTCATTTAAAAAAATATTTTTTAGGCTACATCCTGTACCAAAGCCATGATTTAGCAGCCAACATCCAATATTCTAAAGCACATCACAGAAGTTTTATCACAGAACACAGACAATTCATCACAGAAATTTCATAACCAAATTAATATCACATATATTAACTTCTAACTCATTATATCGAAGAAATTAGCTAAAAGAAAGTTTCATAAGATTAACTTCTAACTTCTAACTTCTAAAACAATTTACACCACATACATAATTGTCTCAATTGTACCATTGTTGATGTTGAAATAAAAGGCGCATACCATGCCAACTTCTAACTTGTTATCTCAAAGAAATTGGCTAAAACCAGTAGTTAGGTAGCACCATCTATCCGTGGATTTATACACTGTAATTGGGATTGCTTCACTACCTGTTGCTGTCAGTTGAATTTGGGTGGTCTGCTGGTGTAGGTGAGGTGTGATGTACTTCTCACAATATTGCCTTGAAAAATACTATTACAATAAAATTTATACAAAGCTAGTTAGACAAGGCTAAGTGCATATATGTAGATGTTTGCTTTTCTGACATGTGCAAAGAGATTACCATCGACTTCTTGTTGATGATAGAGTTATTTATTGTGCGGACATATAACCGAGTCTCGGAGAATAAACCTACCGAGATGTCTTACAGGAGAGCCTTTCTTACTTGAGTTACATCTGTATGATTGCTAAAATAACAGATGTTCTTCAATTGGTCTATTTGATCGATGTCGCCCTCCCTAGATATCTGCTTTCTCTTCTTCTTCGTAGCATTGCTAAGACCCTCACCTGCCATTATAAAAAGTCGGTAAGTATATAAACAAAATATTGAAAGTTGTCTAGAGGGGGGGTGAATAGGCAATCTGAAAATTCTCAATAAAAATTGCCAGTTTAAACCTCTAGGATCCGGACTATAGTCAGATACTCCGGGAGCCAGATGAAATAAAAACTATCCGAGGTCCAGACTGTCCGGGTGTAACCGAATGGTCCGGGCACAATAGATCTGAAAAATATGACCAACACGGAAAATATACTATCCAATGAATTCAACAACCCTTAAACTTGCTAGCAAGAAGATAAATCAACAGTAAATGTAACTGGCAAGAATAGCAATGGACACAATAATTTTTTCCTGAAGTTCGGATCCTTCGATCCTACGTCTCCGTTGAGGAAACCCCAAAGGGCCGGGTATCTTTCAACCCTAATCCTTACCAAGCCCTTACCTCCGTAAGTCTTGATTTTTTACTCGGTTACCTCTTTGAAGCTGAGGTGAGGCCTTGTACAAACTTGTCCGGTCACCCACAATCTTTAGTTGCTCGCGGATCGATGCCTAGCCATCTAGGAGATCCTCGATCTCCAAGAGTAATAGATTTGATGACGTGATCCAACGCTGTGTACTCAAGAAACAACGAAGAACTTCAAGCACACTCCCACACAACTCTCAAGAGATTGATTCAACAAGAACAAGTGGAGATTGTGTGTAGAAATCACTCTTCTTCCCTCAAGATCCAAAAGAACGCACAAGGAAGAATGAGGAAGAAATGACAGGAGGTCTCTAAATGCAAATCATGTCCCCCTTATTATGGAGAGGAAGGGTATTTATACTCATACACCAAATCTGTTTGTTAGGGTAAAAATCGCGCACTGTTCATCCGGACAGTGCGGGCTTAACCGGATGATCCGGACCAAATAAAGTCGAAACAGAACGAGTGTTTCGGACAGTCCGGTCAGAGTCCGGATATTTCGGGCCAAAAACATTGTCTAAACAGAAAATGTGTTTTTGGACAGTCCGACCAAGGTCTGGACAGTCCGGTCACGGAATAAAAATCAAACAAAGAGCAATTTTTGGATTGTCCGGCCAAAATTCGAACATTCCGGCTTTAGAATAAATTTCAACAGAGACATGTTTTCGGATAGTCTGGTCAGAGTCCGGACAGTCCGACTCAAAAACATAATTTAAACAGAAGTATATTTTTGGATGATCCGGTCAGAATCCGAACAATCCGGCTAAAAAATAATTCAAGACAGAAACATGTTTTTGGATTGTCTGGCTAGGATCCGGACAGTCCACCATGTAAATAAAATCTAACAGAAGCCTATTTTTAGATTGTCCGGTTTGAACCCAGACAGTCCGTAGTGCAAATAAAATTCAACCAGAAGGCAAATCTTGGGCAGTCCAGCTAGACTCGGACAGTCCGGCTTTTCTAGAAATCAAAAGCCAACTTTGAAAAATTTCAAAGCTTTCAACAAAAGATATTGATTTGAGCACTTAACTTTGGATCAACGATCAACTCATCCATCTTGATAGCATGGCATACCTAGACTCAAGAAAATATAAAATGTTTACAAAAAGCACAACTTGAGCCTAAATAGAACAAGTAACTCAATTTCTTCAAGATCAAAAGAACTGTAATACCACCTTTAGTTCTTAATTCCTGCATTCATCTTAGCAATCGTTTCAGTAGCATTTAATCATTATTGTCATTGAAACACCAAAACAAATTAGGGGACTAGATACATCAAGATACACTTTCAAATATGCATGTCTAGTAAGTAATGTGAGTTTGCTATAGATACCGCTATCACTGTCCTCTACTTTTATGGCTCTTGTGATATTCTCTTTACCATAATTATTGAAAATAGTAGCCATAACAGAAAGTGGTGTCCCATTGTTAGTTCCACAAAGTCCCCTTCTACTAGACAAATTCGGGAACTAAATGCATCCCACCCTCCGTGGAGGCATAACCTGCCTCCACAGCTCGCAACCTCAACCATATTGGTGAACACATCTCTTGTTGATATCTCAAAGGTTTCACCAGCATGAATGTTATGGTTAGCGGCAAAACTTTTTTATAGAAACTACAACAGTAAGATAATATCACATCAGTTTGTTAGTTTTGCTACCACATAAATAGAATATATAATGTATAATATATAAATCTGGTGACACCCATGGACATAATGATTGATTTTCAGAAGGCAACACTTAGGAACATAAGTCGGTACCTACGTCGTTGGCATGGATTACTACAACTAAACATAGCACTTGCAGTACATGACAGCAAAAAAAGTACAATAATACCGTAGGGACTTGCCTACTGCTGGAAGCACGTTGTCTGGTGGAAGTGCCCTATTAATCACTTGGAATGCTTGCTATGTCCCTAATTCATGTTATATTTAACAACGATAAAAAAATATAATAATACTTGTGTAAACCCTAATTCATGTTGAACAAGACAAAAACATGAATTGCTCTCAGATGTCAGGCTGCCAACTTAATGGCCTCCTCGTCACTAGGCTATATTTTAATTCATAAGTGTGTGTGACAACTAATTCATTAAATCTTACCCCTAAAGAAT
Organism: Zizania latifolia; assembly: GCA_000418225.1. NCBI lineage: Eukaryota > Viridiplantae > Streptophyta > Magnoliopsida > Poales > Poaceae > Zizania > Zizania latifolia. Next base: position 309,335 of record KE371274.1, read on the forward strand.
ATAGAAGAAAAAATGACGTAAAAGACCAAACTAGTGAGCACATAATGTAAGATCATTGCATGAACAAAATATAACTAGCAATAATAGTAAGCACATAATGTAAGATCTTTGCATGAACAAAATATAGGAACAATAATAGTAGCACGTAATATAACATCATAGCATAAACAAACTTGTCAAAACAAAAAAGTGCCTAATTATCACACACATCTTCATACTAATAGCCTTCTCTTCATTGAGCAAATATGGGAACATATTCACAAAGGAACATATTCACAAATTAATTATACACACATTCACAAACTCACAAATTAATAAGTCACGAACCCTAGCCACGAGGATGGAGGAGGAGGAGGATGAAGACCTTAGGAAGAGGAGGAGATGCATGATGAGGTGGCGAGGAGGAGGGTCGGCAACAAAATGGTTGCCACGCGTGATGGAACGGAGGGCGTGAGGGAAAGGAAGCCACAAGGGAATAGAACGGAGGCTGTGACGGAACGGAGGCCGTGATGGTAGAAGAGCACGGCGACAGAGAGCATGATGAAGCGTGGCCTCTAGGGTTTAGGGTTCTACGCGATATGAAAGCGTGACCAGTTCACTGTTGGCCCCACTTATTTATACACAGGAGGCACCTATAGTGACGGGCGGTAACTAATGATCGACGAGGTCATTAGTGATGGACGGTAGTTACCGCTCGTCACTAGTTCTTTTATCCTTTAGTGACGGGTCATAATGTGACCCGTCACTAATGTGGATGCTCCCTCTTTAGTGATGAGCCACATTATGACCCGTCACTAATAAGACAGCATTACTGACGTGTGAAAAATAGTCCGTTACTAAAAGTGTATTAGTGACGTGCGTTATTGATCCATCAGTAAAGCTTAGTTACTAAAGACTATTTTTATGATAGTGATACATACTTTGACCGTCAATAACTTTATCATGCTTAATCTAAAAGTAGAAATGATTTTGTCTAAATTCATTTATTATCAAACATTACTTTCTGTATGAATTTCATGAAATTTTTAGCATATTTTATTTGGATGTTATTTGGAGTTAATCTAAAAGTAGAAATTGATAGTCGATGAAGAAGTTATTCCGGATCGAGGAGAAGTTGGGGAAATTGCTGAGCAAGGCAAGTACCTATTTATCCTTTCTTTGAATATGTTGTATCCTATATGTTTTGCAAATGCTCTATTATTTACAAAGTTTCATGCGATGATTTATAAATGTGGGTATTGATAGAGTTATCCCAGTTGCTGCATTTCCTACCATGTTTGATTTTCTTACTATTGTATCCCTAGGTTTTGGGTAGTTTATGTCCAAGCAATAAATTGGGTATACCCGAGGTACTATTAAAGCTAGTGCTTCACCATGCTTAGAAATTGCAATGCTTACAATAAAATAATAACCACTCTTTCACATTAGCTATCTTAAAGTGTTATATAAAGTGTTTCCTTTGTTATTCATGAGGATGAAAACTGAGAAAGAATTATTCTAAGACTTGGGTGACAAGTGGTGTGCAACTGTGCATATAGTGGTAGTTGCACACCGACATGGAGAGTGTTCGCCCAGGTTGATTAAAGACTGAACTATGTGTCTTCAACTAAGAATCATGGTGCAACCATATGTGTTATTTATGGAGTGACCTTAGTTATGAAGTTGTTCATTGTTTGGCCTTGCATTGGAAGATCATGCTAGTAGGAGCAGGGCCTACGGGACTGCTTGTAAGAGCTACCCATGTATGGGCGTCTAAACATATCCAATACAATAGTTCAAGTGCCTCGTTGAGTTAACGGTTGGTTCATCTCACAGTGTTAGGACCGGCAAAGACCCCTCGGCCTAGCGGCACTAGGGTTGCTCCTAATGTGGATAAACACTTGTTGGGCTCATGCAAGGTTAGGCTTTGGGCAATGAAGTAACCTTATCATGAGCTAGCAAAAACAAGTACCGATTGGTGTCGCGTGATATGTTAGACATAGTTACTAGCTTGTGTCGTGGGTAAAGTGCACAACTCCTACAGAGTATTAAAACTAAACTATTAGTCATGTTCACAATCATGAGTGGCTTGGTGAAATGATACTAGTATAGTGTTAGAGAGTTGCAAAGTAAATTGTAAAGCCGGGTATGGTGGTAAATGGGGTTTAGCTTTATTTTGCCGGGACGGCCAAGAATGAAATATTTACTTGCTACCATGGAGGGTACAAGTATGATGCCATGACATTACATATGTGCTATCACTAGTGTTTACATGTTGATTTACAAATTCCGTTGCAACTTACTACTATGAACCAAAACTTCCTTATGCTGAAAATAAAGTACAAATGCAACCCTCTTTGATCTCATCTTGCAAATAGAAATATATTTTTCCTAAGGTGTGGGTAGGTGTTTGCCAATACATTCATGTATTGACCCATCTTGTGTGGTGGCTATTCTTTTAGATTTGGATGCAAGATGTGATATGCTAAGCGAAGAGTACTTCGCATCCATTTTTAGGGATTTCGATGATGGTTCTTTCTATGATGGTTCATAGTCGATTGCCTGTGTGATCTTGGTAGATGGGTATTCCAAGGAACTTATGTAAGTTTTCTACTCTTTCCACTGTGTTTGAATTCTTTTATTTGGCCGATCGACCCTAACTCTGACGTATGATTTATGTGCCTGTTTAGTTATGAATCTTATTATCTATCTATGTATGTATATGTTGTATGATTATGATGACAGAGTTGTGGATGCGTGTACTAGCTACTGATCATGGAACTAGTATGGTGTACGCTCTAGGTATTCGGAAATTCTATCCCCGGGTGCTAACACTATGTCTATAGGGTCTTGAAAGCGATAGCGAGGAGGATGAGCTCAGTACATAGCAGAGGTGAATTCTTTCTTGGTACTGACTATAGCATCCGCTCAGCATGGCTTGAAGATTGAGTCAGAGTGGAACATCCAAGTCTATGACACGACGAGATCTTAGATATTTCATACTGAGGCTCACAGGAACACGATCGAACACTCATCGATGCCAATGAAGACAACTTCGTTCCTGGCAAACCATAGAGCTAGGAGCTTGGGTTCAAGCGGGAACATATAAGGGCGAGGTTAGGTGAGGCCATGGGGGCCGAAGTGGCATGGAGAACAATTAAAATGGTTAGTCTTGACATAGGTCCATGGATGGGGTTCTTGTGTTCAGCACATCCTATTTGGTGACTTAAGACACAACGACGATGGTGGAACAACTCGGCTAGGGTGTTAGGGGATCAAACATTATCTTGAGGTGGAGCTACGGTAAAGGATTTGGTTGGATTTTGGTCGGGCTGCAATGTCGATGTGAGGAAGGAAAGGGTTGTACTTGTTTAGCGATTGGGGAGAGAGCACCCATGGTGTTTGATGAATGAGGGAGTTAGCCACTAGGCTCCATAATTGGCCACCCCTATAGAGCTATGTACGACATTGCCTCTCTCAAGCCCTATAGTAATTGACAGTCGTACGTGGGAATCGGCCCACTTAGTCCCCTTATTAGCCACTTCCGTGGAGCTTCGGATGGTGCCGATCGAGCACCCGTGATAGTTGATAGTTGATGGAGTCAGCCCACTCAACTCCGCCTCCGGTCAATGCTGTGGAGATTCAAGCATTCTTGCCTCCACCGAGTGGTTATATGCCCCTTGTCGAGAGAGACAAGCCATGCTTTAGGTCTCTTCTCCGACCTCGACTCAAAAGCTTTAAAATAGCTTTCGTCGAGTGGCTTCTCCCCTATTAGAGGGAGTATAGGGTCACTCTAGAGGACCCCACCTTTAGTTCAGCCCTAGGTCATGCATCTAAGGCTCCTCTTCACGTGGTCCCGAATGACTAACATATCAGCAAGGGCTACCACATAAGGAATGAAGCAATCCACCATCTTCTAGTAAAACTTAACCCCAAGAAGTTAATTAGAGACAATGCTTTAGGGAATCAACTCACTCCTTGAGACTTCAGAACCTTGTCAAGCAGGGGTGGATCCACAGTGAACACTGTATTCTCATAGAACAATAATATATTATTAGTTATCATACGTATCATTCTCTAATATATTCAGTGTTGATAAAAATAGTTTGATCTGCATGTAGGTGATCTCAATGTCCTACTAAAAGTCGTAATTATTAGTTGATAAATTATGGTAACACTACTGATTTAAAACCCTAGATTTGTCCTATTATCAAGGGAGAGCTTGACCCTGCTATGCATATCAAACAACTAAATACAAGTAAATAGGTTCTCTGCCAGTCACGCATGCATGCATGAATGACCTCATCGTGTGGCAGCATGCAGCAATTGATCGTGAAAAACAACAGAGGATATATGCAATAAGCTAGCTAGCACATGGAAGAGGTGAAACAAATCAAACAATGGCTGCATGCCTTGACCCACACTGCAGGTCTGGTCCCGATGCATCTGTGCACATAGGGGAATCCTACTTGCCTCCAAACACTCACAGACAAAGCCCAGTCCAGACGCCAGCCAGCTCTTTGCAAAGCAAGCATATATTCAGGAGAGAGAGAGAGAGAGAGAGAGAGAGCATCGTGCATGCAATGCAATGCAAAGTTGCAAACATCCACACACAAGTTAAAAGATGTACAGGGAAGCATTTCAATTTGGAGTATGTGTGATGCGTGCTGTGAAGATGCAGGGCAGGGCACTATGAATGTACGTGTATCCGTACAAAAGCACGCAATATATAAGAGCAGCAAGAAAAAAGAAGCTCTTTTTACATGTACAGTGCCATCTATGACTCCTTGTCTAGGGTTTCCCTGTGCCCTTACCTTTATTAATTCCATCTTGTCATGATGTTTGTATGTGCAAGTAAGTCTCTGCTTTCATGCACATCATGCATGGAGAAGCTCTAGAGCTAGCTAGGGTTTCATAGGTGAATGCTGATGACTAGTATATATATGTGTAGATACAGGTGGCATTAATTTGGTGTGGCATCAGGGCCCTATGAGGACTGTGATGGGTGATAACTTATATATGTGTCGAGTAATTATACTATCATGGTATATTAATCAATAATGTGATGGTGTCGTCTCAAACGATCAGAGATGTAGTTATCTTAGACAGCTTATAATTACTACTAGAGCTTTTTTATGGTATAACAATTACATCGGAAAGAGGTAAGTCATACAACCAATCTAACTATTGATTATAGTTAAATTAGAATTTAACAAAAATAAAAAATGGATTAACCAAAATCTTCCAGTGACTTTCTCTGCCACTTCGATGTAGTTTTTTTTTCTCTCTTCCTCCTTTCCGTATTAATTAGTTGAATGCATGCAGGCAATTAGAGAAAATCAAGGAGTTTGCAGTAGGATTTAATGGCGGCATGTTCGGATAAAGCTAAATAATAAAATTGTTTAATTTATTTATGTAATTATAAAAATACAAAAAATTAAGGGTGATAATAGCTAGTCCGTCTTCTTTTAATATAGCCATTAGAGTTATAAAATGAATGGTCTTTATTAATTTAGATGTACTTTAAATTTGCCTTACTACAAATGACGTATAATATAATGGATGGATAATTCTTGCTTAGTGAGAAGCTATTGGAACTTAACAACATACTATTATATTTATTACTTATATGCAAGCAGTGATACGGAGATTGGAGAGGGACATATATATAAGAGAAAAAGTCTACTTTACCCCCGAAGTATTACCCTGTAGACGAATGTTACCCCAACTAAAAAATCAGACTCTTAATCCCCGAACTAATCTATACTGGACAAATAACCCCCGGAGCGGTTTACTGCGGTGGTTTTGCTGACGTGACAGTCCACGCTGGTAGTTTTGCTGATGTGGCGGTCCACGTGGTTGCGCGCTGGCACCTGAACAGTGGGACCCACTTGTCAGTGACACATAACTTTTTTCTATCTCTTTTCTTTTCTTTCCTTTTTCTTTTCTTTTTTTCTTTC
>KE371274.1:344047-370258 GCA_000418225.1 Zizania latifolia
TTTTCAAAGAGGGAGGGGAGGCCAATTCGGCTCCCTTTGGGCACCCCTCCATCTGATCGAAAAGTTTGGCGCGCGGGCAGCGTGACCCTGCTTCGCCCTGCCCCCGTGAGGGGCTATGTTGGGGAGCAGGGGCTCCTCCGAAGGGTAGGCGCATCCCGAAGGTGAGCCATTCCCAAAGGACCTTTCCCCGGAGCCGGAGGCCAGGAGCCGGATGCCTCCGAAGGATAAGTGCACCCCGGAGGGGAACCCTCCCCGAAGGCCCCTCCTCCGGGCCTTGGAGGCTTCGGTGTCATGAGCGAAGGGCATGGTGCCGTCCCTCGACACCTCGAGGAGCCCAAAGCTTCCACTAGGGTGACCTCCGGAGGTCAGGAACTCCGAGCCAGCCTCTGGGGTATGGGCCATGGGGCCCCTAGGATCCGAAGGAGGGCTCCCGTCTCTCCGAAGGCTGGCTCCCTCGGAGGGTGTCCTTGGGGGACAGACTGTCCCTGTCTGCCACCCTCGTGTGGGCGGTCCAAAAGAGGAAAGCATGTCTCTGGCTAGGGTACAGAGACCTACGGTCCTCACCTGCCCCTCTGCCTCAAGGTACAGGGCAGGTGGGGACTATTTCCGCAGGTTCTACCACCCCGCCTGGCGCATGTCAAGCGGGCAGTTAGGCTGCCAACTCCCTGACCGTGTCAGGGAGTCTGCGGGACCCTCCCCTAAGCCCTCCGGAGATCGCGGAGGCTAATCCCGGATTAATGTAGATAGTAGGGCCCACTTATCAGTGAGAAACGTACATGTACCCCCGCAAGGGCACCATTGTATCCTCCTGTTGGCCACGAGCCTATATAAACTGATGCCTTGCCATGCAAGGGGAGGTTTTTCTTCGGGGAACCAATTCCACTCTCTTCTCACACTTCCACTCTCCTTCACGGTTGGAACATACTTTGTCCCAACAACAAAGATGACACATTATTTGATGCCAATGATGAAAACATCGATCAAATGTTGTGTGATGGCGAGGGGGACTTCACTAGTGAAAGACAACATGAAAAGTTTCAGCGTACAGTAACTGACTCTAAAACACCAATATACCCGAACTGTAAAGAGGAGCATAATAAGTTAAATGTGGTGCTAACACTGATGCAAATGATGGCTAGCAATGGTTGGTTCGATAAGGGTTTTAATGAATTATTGGTATTTTTGAAAGATTTACTTCCAACAAAAAATGTTCTGCTTGAAAGTACTTACTATACCAAACAGATTGTCTATCCGTTAGGGCTTGAGGTAGAGAAAATCCATGCATGTGTAAATGACTGCATGTTGTTTCGTAATGAGGACGCAGACCTAGATACGTGTCGCATTTGTAATGCACCATAGTGCAAGCAGAGCATTGATAGTGGTGAGAGCGAAGACACTACAGATGCCGGGAGACAAAAGAAGAAAATACCGGTTAAGGTGGCTTGGTATTTTTCAATAATCCCCCGTTTTAAACGGATGTTCGCTAACAAAGCGAACAGTGAGCTGCTGCGATGGCACACTGAGAAGCGAAAGAAAGATGGAATGCTTAGTCATCCTGCTAATGGCATGTAGTGGAGAAGGTTTGATTCAAAATACAAACTGTTTAGAAACGAAGTGAGAAATATAAGATTTGGGTTGAGTACGGATGGGACGAATCCTTTTGGCAACACAAGAAGTACTCATAGCACTTGGTCGGTGACTCTTTGTATCTACAACCTTTCGCCCTGGATGTGCATGAAGCAAAAATTCCTTCTCATGACTTTGCTGATTAGTGGGCCAAATCAGTCAGGTAACGATATCGATTTATATCTCAAACCCCTGGTAGAAGATTTACTTGTATTATGGAAAGACGACGTGTGGGTTTAGGTTGAATACAAAAGAGAGACTTTCACCTTACGTGCAATGTTGTTTGTAATGATCTCTGATTGGCCTGCTCTTGTTAACCTATCAGGGCAGACTGTAAAAGGGTACAATGGTTATATTCAATGCTTCGAGGAAACTAGGGGGCGTTGGTTATCCAACAGCAGAAAAATGATCTTCATGGGTCACCGTAGGTTCCTTTGTGCCGATCATCCATACCGTAAGAACAAGAGAGCTTTTGATGGGACGGTGGAGACACGTCAAGCTCCGAAGGCTCGTAGTGGAGAACAAGTATTTAGAATTATGAAGGATCTTAATGTAATTCTTGGAAAGGGCCCGGGCAGTACGAAATTACCCGCTGGACAAAACGCTCCTATGTGGAAGAAGCAATCCATATTTTGGTTGTTACCATATTGAAAAGACCTTATGGTTCGACATTCAATAGATGTAATGCACATCGAGAAGAATGTATTTGATAGGTTGATTGGTACGTTGCTAGATATACTGGCAAAACAAAAGACACACTGAACGCAAGGCTGTACCTTCAAGAAATGAACCTCCGAAAAGATCTGCATTATGTACACTAGCCAATGGAAAAAAGAAGCTGCCAATAGCTTGCTACACAATGAGCAGACAAGAGAAAGCTAGCCTATGTGGTTGCCTGTGTAATGTTAAAGTTTCAATCAGTTACTCGTCAAATATTAGAAGCCTAGTGAACATGAAAGACAAGAAGTTAGTTGGCGTGAAATCTCATGACTGTCATGTGATGATGATGCAGATACTTTCGGTTGCAGTTAGAGGCATTTTGCCTGATAAGGTTCGAGACCCAATCATAAAGCTGTGTTCTTTTTTCAACGCAATATCACAGAAGATCGTGGATCCAAACAAATTGGCAAAGCTGTAGAACGACGTTATCCACACTATATGTCAGTTTGAGACTATTTTCCCTTTAATATTTTTTGATATAATGGTCCATCTGGTTATACACATTGTTGGTGAGATAAAGATATTTGGTCCTGTGTTTCTATATCAGATGTATCCTTTTAAAAGATTCATAGGGATTCTAAAGAAATATGTTCGTAATCGAAGCCATCCGGACCTCAGGCTCACCAGATATGCGAAACAACCATTTATACTTGCTAAGGATGTTGCTCAAGTATTCTACGTGAAGGACCCAGACCAACAAAAAGGAGGAGTATCATGTGGTTCTTCAAGGAAAGATAAAGATTATTGGAGTCGAGGGTGTTGACGATGAAGAAGAGTACGACAGATTTGATGACCTCCCCCCTTTTGGAGAGAATGTTGAACTGCCTCTCATTGATGATACCGAGAAAGCTACGTACATACGCCGTGACCATCATGAAGCATTAATTGTTTAGGGATGGAATTTGTATTTTATTTAATCAAGATTGTGTAAGAATATTAATCATTTTATGATTTTATTTACTAAAAATTGTGTATTTTATTTGCTCAAGATTGTGTATTTTATTTGCTTAGGGTAATGGTTTAGGGATACGGTTAATAGTAAATCTTAATAATAAATTATAAATGTTGACAGAAAAAGTTTCATTTATGGTGTAAAATATTTTTAAATTGTTAAAGTAAAACGGTTTGTATTTGTTAATAACAATTTGTAAATGTTAGTATAAAAATGTTACATCTGGTACATTAAAAAAATATGTATTTACTAAGAGTAAATTTTAAATGTTAAAATAAAATATGGTTATTTATTAATATTAAAATATTCTTCAGTGTCGGTTTTATAGAGAACCGGCACTGCAACTCACTATCAGTGTAGAACCGACGCTGATAGGCCCATATCAGTGTCGGTTCTCTATTCAAACCGGCACTGATACCCTTCACATATATGTATGCGTTGGCACTTCTCCATTTTTCCCCATCCCGCAGATTGCTTACTCGCCCGCCGTCGTCCTGCCGTGCTGCCGTGTTGCCGTCCTACAATCCTGCGGTCCGGCCGTCTCCACCTCCGCCTCTGCCATCCGGCCACCTCCACCGTCCATCGTCCTGCTGTCAGCCTGTCTTTGTCTCCGCCACCGAGTCTCCACTGTTCGGCCATCTCTGCATCCACCGTCCGGTCGTCTCCGCCTTCGCCTTTGCCCGTTCGGCCGTCTCCGTCTCCACCCGTGCAAGGTTTTGATGCCACCAATGTCACATTATTTGGATTTAGGTTTTAACTAGGGTTTATCTATGGTTTTGTCCATGCCACCATTATTCTTGATTACTTATTGTTTCACTCAATCGTGTATGTACACTCACCTATTTTGAAAAGTATAATATGGCATTACTGATAATACGGATGGAGTATAATTTTTAAGATGAAGGAATTTCCTTGCAGTAGCAATAATATGAATGATGGAGTATAATTCTGTGTGTATATAATGTGAATCTCTGCAAGTGAATTTTGTGAGTCTCTAAGAGTTATTAATTTTGTGATCAAATATATGTACTTTGGCTTGCAATTTTTGTACACGATTTTTGAGTATACTTCTGAAATGATCAAATATATGTCCTTGCCATGCATCAAGTGTATGTATATGTTTGAGTATACCTTTAATGGCTAAAATGATCAAGTGTATGTATATGTTTGAGTATACCTTCGATGGAGTGTATGCAAATAATGTGTGCATGTGTATGTTTGAGTATACTTTTGATGGAGTGTATGTATTTAATAATATTTAGTTTTATTTATTAGGGTTTACACAAATATTATTGCATTTTTTCATCGTTGTCAAATATAACATGAATTAGGAACATGGCAAGCCTCCTAAGTGATAAACAGGGCACTTCTGCTAGAAAGCATGCTTCCAGTAGTAGGGGGTCTCAAGTGATCAACCGACTAACAGTTGCCTCTTGAAAATCACTAATCGTTTCGTCGGGCGTCACTAGTTTTATACATTATATATTGCATATTATATTTATGTCGTAACAAAACTAACAAACTCATGCGATATTATCTCACTGTTGTAGACTCTAGGAAAACTCTTTACCGAGAACAATAATATTCACGCTGGTGGCACCCTTAAAATATCAACAAAAGATAGGTGCACTAATTTGGTTAATGTTGCGAGCTGTGAAGGCATGTTATGCCTCCACAGAGGGTGGGTTGCATTTAGTAACCGAGTCCGTCTAGTACAAGGGGACTATGTGGGACTAACAATGGGACCCTTATCGTCTGTTATGGCTACTATTTACAATACTTTTGGTGACGAGAAGACCGTGATAAAAGTGAAAGACAACGACCACGGCATCTATAGTAAACTCACATTACTTACTACACATAAATATTTTATTTATGTAATTAAAGTGGTTTTTTATAATTGCATGTGAGGGTCCTAGTAATGCTGCGAAGAAGGGGAAGCAGATAGCCAGTCAGGGTGACACCGAGCAAATGGACCAACTGAAGAACATCTGTCATTTTGAAAATCAAATAGATGCGACTCCAGAAAGGAGGGATCTTCTACAAGACATCTCAGCGAGTCTATCCTCTGGGACTCCCTTATATGTACGCATAATCAATCCATCGATCATGAATAAGAAATTGATGGTAAACACTTTGCACATGTCATAATTATAAACATCTATATATTTACACTTGCCTCGTCTAACTAGTTACCAACATATTTTATTCATAACAGTACTTTTCAAGACAGTATTGTGAAAAATACATCACACCTCACCTACAACAATAGATCTCATAGATCTAAGTTACAGCAGCAGAAAGCACATCAGCCCTAGTTGCAGTGCATAAAGCAATAGATGGACGGTGCTACCTGACGACCGGCTTTGGTCAATTTTTATGAGCAAATGATTTAGTTATCGGCACAGTATGTGCTTTTCATTTTCATATTAACAATGGTGCACTGGAGACTGTTATGTATGTGGTGTAATTTGTCATACAACCTTAAGTAATTCATGGCTTGTAGACAGAGAGAATCGTCGCAAGACACTATTTAAGCTCTTGGTATCGCTCTTAGGGATGCCCTAGTGGATGGTCTGCAGCACAAGCTAACTTATAAAATATGAGCTTGTGCTGCAGACCTTCCACTGGGGCATTTTCTAATAGTGATATCAAGAGCTTGGATAGTGTTCTGCGGTGATTCTCAATATTATGTCTATGGAGTAATTTAGCTTGTGCTTAAGTCTATAAAAACAATATCATATTTAAAACTTATGAAAACATTTATATAAATGTGTTCTGATATTTTAAGTTAATATATATCATATGATGTAAGCTATGCAAATGAATTTAGCATATATATATGCATCTGGATATAGAATTAATATAGTGTGGTTTATATATAAAAAATAGCGTGAAATACACAACAGTGTCGATTCATGATCCAAACCGACACTGATAATAGCCTATTAGTGCCGGTTGTATTATTGAACTGACACTGATACACGCGTATCAGTGTCAGTTCGTGACACGAACCGGCACTGATATGGGCGTATCAGTGTTGGTTTTGTTTTGGAACCGACACTGATAGCCGTCGACTATCAGTTCTGACTAATCAGTGGTGGTTCAGAACCCGTCACTGACGTCTGTTCCTATAGCAGTGATAGATAGATAACTAGTTAGCTACTAGCTTGATAGGCAATGGCTGCAATGGTGGGTCGATGTAGTGGTACATATGTCATGTGTGCCTTGGGTGGAGGGTGATGAAAAGGTAGGGAATATGCCTGGCTCCCTGTATGCCGCTCGCATGGCTGCCAACTAACCGGAGCTGAGCTCGCTAGCTTGCTTCCATTGGCCGCTGCGGCCGGCGTGCAAGGTGCCAAGCATGGTCTCTCTCTCTCTCTCTCTCTCTCTCTCTCTCCAGATCTCCAGCAATCTCTCCTGGCATGTTTTATCTAGGGCCGTAGAATAGGTAAACATAACATTATAAACTAAAATGTTCACAACAGCTGGCTTTATCCTGTATATGAATTAAAATGTTTTTGCTGTTAAATCATGCTTGTATTCTCAATCACGATTAGCTATAGCTAGAGCTACATTACATATTTGCATATATATGAATTATTGAACATGACAACAATACATATCTGCATGCTGAGTCTAATTGTTTGAATGTCTCTAGAAGCCTTGCAGATTACTATATATATGTGCATTTTATTTTATTTTCTGCTAAAAGATTACTATGTTGTGCATTAATGTGTTCTTGTGTGTTTCTTGTCTACACATTTATGCTTATTTGGCTTGTTTGTGAAGTCAGCATTTTGTGGTAATTAGTTCAGCTGTTCAGAGTAGCCATAAGGTATCCGTCTGCGAGACCGGCAGAGGGAAGCAGGGGCGTGCGGCAAAGAATGCGGAACGTCGCCGCCGGCGGAGGTCGCCGGATAGCTTGGAGAGCGCCGGCCGTCGTGTCCCAGAGAGGGAGGGGGCTGTAAATTGTAATAATATGTACAATTATCTGAACTTATTCAGTGTTTTTGTGAAAAACAGATGTATTGACCGCCCGATCAAGTACAGACGGTTAGGATTAACGAAAACGAAACACTGCACTGTCTGGGCCGGACATGCAATTTTTTGCGATACTCGCCAGAAATCTTATATTTAGGCCACGTTTGAGGGGCTCTTAAGCCAGCTAGATACTTGTGGCAGCTAGAAGTCTCTAAACAGCACCAAGATTCTCTAGAATTTTGAAAATGTACAAATATTGATACTACTTAATATACTAATAGCATGCAGAGAAACTGGCCATCTCTAGCTTCTTCAGATTTTGTGGGATTCTCAGATTCTCTTAGCAATGTACCATCAAAAGTTAGCAAAATTAAAACTATGAGATCAAATATAACCCTTGACCCTAATGGTTTTTCTGTCAACTTCTACAAAGCATTTTGGGAACAGATTAGACCCCAAATTAAGGAGATGTTGGATGAGTTGTATAGAGGAACCCTGAGGTTATATAGAATTAATTTTGGGGTGATATCTCTTATTCCTAAAATTAAAGATGCTAATTCTATTAAGAATTTTAGACCCATCTTCCTGCTAAATGTGTGTTACAAGCTCATTACCAAGATTCTGACTGCTAGACTGACTAAGTGTGTTCACAAAATCATTGATCAGAGTCAGTCTGCTTTTATTTCAAGCAGAAATATTTTAGAGGGGGCGATCATTCTTCATGAGGTGCTCCATGATCTTAAGAGGACAAAGAAGAGAGGCATAATACTTAAGATTGACTTTGAGAAAGCATATGCCAAAGTAAATTAGAGATTTTTATATGAGGTTTTACGGAGGAAAAAATTCCCTGAGCAATGGATTGAATGGATAAGAAAAATTGTAGGAGAAAAAGTGGCAATTAATATAAATGGAGAGATGGGTGGCTACTTTAAGACATATAAGGGTTTGAGGCAAAGTGATCATTTATCTCCCCTTCTCTTCAACTTGGTGGGAGATGCTTTAACATAAATGTTATTAAAAGCTAAAGAGAAGGGTCATTTAAAAGGGTTGGTACACATTTGATTAGAGATGGCTTGGTTAATCTTCAATATGCAAATGACACTATTTTATTAATGGACTACTCTAATCAAAATATTATGACTATGAAGTTCCTACTTTACTGTTATGAAGCTATGTCAGGCATGAAAATTAATTATCAAAAAAGTGAGGTGTATACTATGAGGCTCTCTAGAGAATCGAAGAAGCTGTAGAAGTGGCAGACAAATTTAACTGTCAATTGGGGGAGTTTCCTATTACTTATTTGGAGATTCCGGTGTCATTTACTAAGCCATCCACACTAGATTTCAAATATCTGGTTGACAAAGTAGAAAATATGTTATCTACTTAGAAATGTGGCCATCTTTCTTATGGTGGGAGAATGATTCTGATAAATTCTTGTTTGAGTAGTATACTTAGGTATACAATGGGGATTTTTTTTACTCCCGGAGTCTACTCAACTTGCACTTGATAAAGTCAGAGGAAATGTTTTCTAGGAGGGACTAGAAAAAAGAAGTACTATTTGATAAAATGGAGAGCTTTATGTGCCCCTAAAGAGTTTGGAGGTCTTAGTTTTATTGATACCAGAGCTATGAACATATCTTTGCTAGGGAAATGGATTTTTAGGCTTGAAGTTGGCAATGAGGAGTTGTGTTTTGAGCTTTTAAAGAAGAAATACTGTCAAAATAAGGGTTTTTTCCGGTCTATGTCAGTAGGCAGCTCATACTTCTAGAAAAGCTTACATAAAATTAAGAGTTGGGTTCAAAGGAGTTGTGGTTTTCAAGTTGGATATGGTAACGAGGTCTCTTTCTGGAGAGATGTTTGGATAGATGAGGTGCCTCTTAGTGTAAAATATTACAAAATCTTTGAGATTTACCAAAACCCTGATGCAAGTGTAAAGGAGTTGTATGATGATGTTGATGGTTGGAATATCCAACTCAGAAGATCTCTAACAAATGATGAAATGTATTACTGGAATAGTATGCAATCTTTGCTAGAGGTAACTACATTAAATGATGACAGGGAGGATGTTATGATCTGGAAAATTGACAACTAAGGGTTCACTTCTAAGTTTCTCTACATGATGATAAATTTTAATGAAGTTTTAGATAATAGAGCTATGGATATTTGAAAGAGTTTTATCTCTCTAAAGGTCAAGATTTTTATATGGCTAATGTTTAACATGCCGTACCTACGATTTGGAGGCCCCGGAATGAAACTCGTTGTGAGGCACCGGAAAAAACACGTTGTGGGTCTCAAAACTTAAGCATCTAAAATTTGAAACTTGGAAGCTAACACTGGAGTTGAAATGAATTTTCGAATTTTCGAATTTTGGAATTGTTCTGAAATGAATTTTCAAAATTTTCAAATTTTCTACGAATTCTCAAAATCTGAGACTAAAATTTGAAACTTAGAAGCTATAACACTGGAGTTGAAATGAATTTTCAAATTTCCGAATTTTCTATGAATTTTTGAAGTATTCTGTAATGAATTTTCAAATTTTCTATGAATTTTTGAGCTATTTTGTTTTTCCGAATATTTTAAATCAACACTGTGCTAATGGGCAGCCATTCACAACTGTCAATAGCGCAAACGTTTTGGCCCATTCACATAGTCAACAGCACAAACGAGAAAACAAGCGAAAAATCTTAACCATTCTACTACTAAGAGGTTCATGTTGAATGTTAATTTTGGAGGCCCTGAACAAGCCCACCGCTCGCACATCCTAATCAACGGCCCTGATGTTTAAAGGTAGGATCTAAGTTGGGAGACAACTTAGAAGAATGGGCTGGTCTGGTAATCAGAATTGCAAACTGTGTGATCAGGTGGAATCGGTGGATCATCTCATCTTCCAATGCTAGCTATCTCAATTTCTGTGGTGTAATATTAGAGATGCGCTTGATTGGGATGGAATTCCTGTTAATAGAGACGATTTTGTCCAGAGACATTTAACGCGTGCTGGTTCAAAAAAGAACCCAATTTATATTTGGATTTTGGCAGGATGTGCATGGGCTATATGGCTTCAATCATAATGAATTTGTATTTCGTAATATGATTCCTCCAAATGTTACCAGTTTAATATACAGAATGCTGTCTTTCTTGTCCCATGAATCTGGTGCCCATTCGATTAAAAGAGGAAGCTGCATCCTGCCTCGACTTGAATGCAAGTCCCAGGCCGGTTGGAATCCTTGAAGACCAAGCTGGTGTTTAACTTTTGGGTCAAGTCTGGACTAATGTTTTCTGTAACATATGTTATATGGCTCCCTGTTTATGTGTCTTTTGCCTCGATGTTTGGAATATGGTGAAGCTAGTTTTGTAAGACAGGTTGTTATGTTGAACTTGTAGTCTTATCCCGGTAGTTTCTTCTAGCTTGGTGATAACTTTTGGTGTTGGGATGGTAGATTGGAAGTCTGGTTGTTGTGGAGAATGGTGAGCCTGACGTAAAGCTGGAAACCCCAACAAATGCTCTCATGCTTTCAAATAAAGCTAGGCAAAAATGCCTTCCCTCTAATAAAAGTTAGCAAAATTACCAACACGCCACTGATAATTTTTTAATTTATTATCATCAAAATTTCAAAATGTCTATTTTTCTATTATCTCCTGCTCCCACACGCACAGGCCTTTATACTGGACGGAATGCACCTTCCCAGACAGGTCTGTGCTGTTTGACTTCTCTTCTAGCTTTTTTCTGTAAGAGCACTTGTTCAAAGTTTACTTTAGAGTCTAAGAACTGTGATGCACTTTTAATCAGCCGTTCCCGTATGTCATCCGTTGATATGTCCAATATGTCTATTAGAGAAGTATTACATATTAAACATAAAAAATAAATCAAAATAATTTTTGATAGATATATATTCGATATTTCAATATACCCCTTTATTCGATAGCCCACTAAAGACCTAAACCCACTTAAACAGCCAACCCTACCGTCTAACATCGACACCGCCACCGCCATAGAATCAAGATTTTAGCACAACTGGCATGTATGCGAAGGACCAATAATGTATGGATGTAGCGCAAAAGAAAACATTTTTAGCCCAATGCTTTCTTAAACATACGCGTATCGCGTATCCATGACCATAGTCGAATAATACTGTCCAAGTCTCCAGATTACGATAGCATCAGGAAGATATCATTTCAGATGAGACGGAATTAAATCAATGAACCTGAGTTTAAACCTCAAATGATTAACTATCCAATCTACCGCGTGTGCATATTTCAAATGTTCAGAAAGGCAATCCCTCCGCTCCCTCGTCGTTGCTACTCAAAATTGTGCTTGTACTCTGAAGCAGCAGATACAGCAAGTTAGTAGAAAGTCTTTCAGGAACCAAACTGGAATTTGAAGGAGATCTCCAATGGATAAGAGGAGAATATGAATTGGTGGTGGATAAGTTTTCAGTTTCCATTCCCAAATTCAGTTTGCAACAACATCAATGTACACTACTCAGAAACTTTGTACACTCATCATGTGCAGGTTTGATCCCAAGAACTCTTCACCTCAGAGGCTCAGCAGCACCAGAGATTCAGAGTTGGAGGCGAAAATTTGAGATACACTGAACACATTACACATGTGGGTTTAGCTAAGGTTAAAAAGAAATACATTCATTAAGAGGGATTAAAAGAACAAAAAAAACGTAATTGGGGTGAGAGAGGCTCGAACTCTCGACCTCAGGATCACTCACAATATTAGCTATGAGACCTACGCGCTAGCCAACTGCGCCACCACCCCGCTGTGTTTTGTAGAAACAGATCTGAATATACAATCATAAATCATAACTGTCCCTGCTAAAATATTTTTTCAGGCTATCAATTTCTTTGCTAGGATAGCTCCATTCATCAGTCATCACTGTTAGCAATTTGGTTCATCTGCGAAGAGTGATGGTGGTGGCGCCTAATGTGGTCAGAGTTATGATACAATAATTTCAGAATTTGGGTGCAGAGAGATTAATGTGACCAGAGAGATCCATGTAAAGGTGTTGGCTGTCGCTATGATGTGTTCATATACGTATAGAACATGCAATGCTGAGATACTCATGACTCGTCGTCTAAATTGTTTTTGTCAAGCTTTGTTGTGCAATGTGTCCGAACAAGATACCAACTTTAGCAGGAGAACCAAATCTCAACACATAAATGCAAACCAAAAGTTCCGATCTTAATTGATAGTGACTGAAATGGACTCACTAATTACTTGAAGAAGTGTGATTAATAAAGCCTATGCATCACTGCCCTTATTAACTTGGGACAAAGCAACGGTATTAGTACTCTTCTATCATTACATTATTAATTAAAACAATAACAATAAAAAGGGAATAGGTTGCCGAACTTGCCAGGTTCGAATTATAATAATAACTAGTCCGATAGACTACCCATTTGCATAGGTATAATTAGTTTAAAGGTCTTATATTGCCTATTTTTATTTTTTCATCTTTTTCATCTTTGCTCGAGCTATATGGTTATGTATAATTTGCGCTATATTCTCTTGTATTAATTGATCTACTTCTCTCAAACATGTTGATCTCTTGATTAGAGTTTGGACAACTGAGTGCTTTGACTATGATGACCTCTCACCTCCTCTAGCTACATTCCTTTAAAATTATCTTCCTAATACCTCACAATTGATTCTTTTCAATAAGAAACAATATCTTTAGTCATTACCGAGCCCTTTTTACAACTGTATCAAAATAACTTATCTAAATTTATTTTTTCTATTTCAAATTAATTTCGGTCCATTCATACATGTATGGATTTTCTTTAAAATATTTTAGATTCATATTCCAAATCATAAAATTTAAAAGATTTTACTAATCAAAATTTTCATGGCATCCAATTATTAATTTTTATTAATTTTTTACTCACTGATCTGGGATCGTTTTGACACAGACTCTTCAATTGATTTTTTATTTTGATTATTATTACAAAAGATAGTGATTTAGTTATTCTACAATGGAATTTGCATTAATCAAATAGATCTGATTTTATTTGGTGTTCCATTTCCGAATTGAAAGTATTCACCAATATTATCTTCCATGGATAGACTTTTTTAGTATTTTATTCCCGAGTTTGGATATTTATAAATTTTATCCGTGTTGACACCGGAATTTAGACCGACGCATAATCGGCTAGGTGACCCAGGCAACAAAGAGCCGATGGGCCGCCGATGAAGAGCTTTAACAGAAGAAGACAGGTCATGTACGGCGTGGGCTGATACTTCGTTATTAGTTTGTATTTAGTTAATAAATAATTAAATCAGTTAGGTTTCTGCATTATCTCTAAATGACGTGTCAACCCGGCTATAAATATGTAAGCCCGGGGTTATCGTAGAGACATAACTCAGTCAATCAAACCCCTCGGCGTATCGCCAACTATTAGGTAAGTAGCATTAGGGCGATTCTCCACCGGAGTTATGGCTGTATCGATTGAGTCCGATCTCTAACTTCGACGGAGATAGCCTATTGGTAAACTGATTCATGTGCTCATGGCTTTCTCGGTTGAGTATGATACTATGATCAGATGGAGTAGGTTTGCTAGTTATTGATTAAATACATTGATTATCATTCTTTTATCGTGCTCTATAAATTGGATCTCTGTATTTACTAATCACGACGCTTTAGTTCATCGAATCAGATTAGATCGTATGTCAATCGGCAACGGCAGGCTGCCTCAATTAGGTCCGATCCGTGGCATTGACGAGGTCACATACGGGACAATCTGGCTTGATGTGCTATAACGACGTTCGTCGGAGTTTTAGCTGACGAATTATCTATCACTCTGTTAATCGGATTTATTGTGATCTTTACGCTCTTGTTACCCTATCTCTATGCTGCATCGGTTTAGTTCGAACTGTAGAGATTGGTATCGTGGAGTTATGTTACTGAAGCTGATTGGCAGGGTTTATTGTTTCATAAAGATTTATCTTGATGTATCATGATTCTCGTATGTGCTATCGTTGTCGATGCCGACGGGCTATCGTCGATAGCATTAGAACATCTCACGTTTGTTTTCTTGTCAATTGCAGAGTCAAATTAACTGGCACGCCTACTGACACATCTGGGTTATTTAGGACCTGCACTGGAGCTATGCAGACATTCTCAGGCCTTTGAGTGTGAAGACGTAGGAATACTTGTGATTTTTACGTTAACACGCTTTCTTGACACGCCCGGTGGGACAATTTTATAACCAGATTAGTTTTCATCATCGGCATCATGGTCGGGAAGGAAGTTGAGCAGAAGAATAGCGTTGTCATCCCGGTCACTTTGGAACTTTTGACCAAAGAATAGCGAGCAGAAGTACAGTAGACTGTTGCAAACTTTCAGAAGTTGTGTCTAGAATCTTTCAGCATGACCCGGCAAGGGGCGATCCAGAAGAATCAGTTGTCGATCCCGTCTCTCTAGGCCGAGTCCAGCAGTCAGAGCCCGCAAAGATCGTTTCAAGATGCAGTCAACGAAGTAGTTAGCCATGCGCTGATTAATCAATCTAGCATTTTGGTGAATACTTTGCACGGGCTAAACAAAAAGATGGTAGACGGTTCCATTACTTAAGAGTTACCACAAGGGCCTGTCTATTTTCAGCAAAGGTCATCAGCACCCGTGATCTTGAGCACACCTACGCCGATGACAACAATCCCATCGTCGATGACATACAAGTTAGAGCACAACACGGTACCAAGTTTGATACCACCAGCTCTGATGCCGACTAGTACGTTACCTCAGGCATAACAACCTCTGGCGAGTGTACCTCTGCCAGGGTATCATTATACGGCTTATTACGGGCCCCCGTGATAGCAGATAAATTTTAAAGGAACTGCACCCCAAAACAATTACTAGCATCAAGAAAGAGCAACAACTCCGGTGCCATATTATTCGGCGCCGAAAGAGGATGATTTTTCCTTCAAGATCGTAGAGATCATGAGAGATCAGTTTGGGCTCAAGCCGAAAGAACAAAGTTATATGTATCGGTATCCATATCTAGATTGGTTTGATAGGGTGCCGCTACCAAACAGATACAGGGTCTCAGATTTCTCAAAGTTTTTCGGCCAAGATAGTACATTAACAGTTGAGTACATCAGCCGTTTCCTCGCACAGTGTGGAGAGGCATTGGCTGAAGAGGCTCTTAGAGTGAGGTTTTTTCCGTTGTCTTTGTCTGGATCAGCTTTCTCTTAGTTCTCTTCACTACCACCAAACTCGATGAAGGGATGGCCGATTTAGATAAGCAATTTCACAAGTACTTCTTCGCTGGGATCCAGGAGATAAAGTTGACGGACCTGACAGCCATAAAACAACATGTGGATGAATCAATACTAGATTATATTTAACGCTTCTGTGATGTGAGAAGCTGATGCTATAGTCTTAGCCTAACCGACGCTCAATTGGCCGAATGGGCATTCCAAGGCCTTTTACCGCCAATCAGGGAGAGGTTTTTGTCTCAAGAGTTTGACAGCCTATCACATTTGGTGCAAAGGGTATCGGCCCATGTAAGCTGATTCCAAGAAATACATAAAGAGAAGACACAGAAGCGAGTAGCACAAGTACAGTTTTATCCATCGGATTCAGAGCAAGAGGACTTTGATGGCGATGTCACCTTGGCCGAGTGAGCCAGGTTGAAGAAAACAATAACCTGCCCATGGGTTAAAGTCAACGAGAAGGAGCAGAGATATGATTTTGACATTAGTAAGGCAGACAAAATCTTTGACCTGCTTCTAAAGGAAAAGCAGATCCAGCTCCTGTCAAATCACGTAATTCCATCGGCGGAAGAACCGAAGAAAAGAAAATATTGTAAGTGGCATAACACTAGGTCCCATAGTACAAATGAATGTAAGATTTTCTATCAACAGATCCAGTCCACCGTTGAACAAGGGAGAAAGTTTGATGAAGCAGCAAAGCCAATGAAGATTGACGAAAATCCCTTCCCGATGAATATGGTGCACATCGGCCCACCGAGTTTTCACGCTAAGAAAAGCTAAACTCTCAGGCATTACGGTAAGACTCATCGACGTTATGAAAGGGAACAACGTGCCGCGCCATATGGGCATGGCGAGAAGATTGATCCACACTAAGAGTGCTCCTTTTTTTGTTTCTGCTAGAAAAATGATATGAGAATCCCGTCAATTAATGATTGCCCAGAATGCACCAAAGAGTTTGATCCAGATGATATCTATTCTGAGGATCAGCCCTTAAGGAAAAGAGTACCTGTAAAAGACCAACTACGAACACCCGAGCAAGAAACCTTGGACGATCGGTGCGTTCGAACTGAAGATAGATGACAAGGGGATCAAAACCCTGTACAAAAGCTCAGATGGTGCCCAGAAGGTTTGACACGACGTCAGAAGAGGAGACTCCAACGATAAAGGCATCAGAAGCAATTAGTAGGAGAATATGAAGAATATCGGTAGAGCAAATGATGGATGAGAAAAGAATGGCGCCCGAAGAAGAAAGCTGATACAGAAGACAAACCGATGGAGGTAAACATAGTTTTTATATTGCCAACAGAATATAGGGCGCCTGCATCGAATAGTGAGGAAGAGGAGGAATAATCGGCTGCACAATTATTGCTACAACCACAACAAGCAACATTTGAAAATCTGGAAGAAAATGAGCATCGGCACTTGAGGTCTTTGTATATCAAGGGGCACGTGGACGGAAAGCGGATATCGAAGATGTTGGTCGATGGAGGGCTACCGTTAACATAATACCTTATTCCACATTCCGCAAGCTTGGTAAGGTGAATGAAGATTTAATAAAGATCAACATGATATTAAAAGACTTTGGTGATAATTTATCAGACACCAAAGGGGCCTTGAATGTTGAGCTCATGGTCAGAAGCAAGATACTGCGACCATATTTTTCTTAATTGATGGTAAAGGTTCGTACAGCATATTATATACACACTATATACTACTCGTGTCGCTGCTACCCAATGATGAGCCACCACTTTGGACATCACTGTCACCATCACCGCCGCCCCATACCGAGCCACCACTGCGGACGTCGCTGCCACCGTCGTCGCTGCCACCATCGTCGCTCCAGTCGTTGTCGCCGCCACCATCGCTCTAGCCACCGTCATCGCCACTATTGCCGTCATCGTCGTTGTCGCCGTCGTCGTCGTCGCTGTCATCATCGTCGCCACAGTCATCGTCACCGCAGTCATCGCTGCCGGTGTCATCGCCGCTGCCATCGCTGATGCTACAACTGATGTCCTGCCATGGAGCGCTATCGATGGCGACGTCCAGCACTGCATCGGTGCCAGCAACGTCGGCAGCCAAATTGGTGGAGTCTTGCTCTGCCAAGTTCCTAGCCCAAACGGCGTTGTCTTCGGCCTGAAGGACCATAGCATCCTCCGAATCCTCCTTGGCCTGCATGACCCGCGCAACGTACGAGTCGTTCATGGTCATTGAGAAGTCCTCCTCGGACATCCATGACCACAAAGATGATGTTGAGCGAGACGACATGACTGAACACAGAAACAAAACGTAAGACGAACAAAATATAGAGCTTAAGATGAACAACAGAACAAGACGATGGCGGATCAGACTTATTGAAGCGGAAGAACAACGTACGACAAGTCGGGAAAGAAGAAGATGGTGAGAAAGTAGTACATGAAACAGTGGAGTATATGGACCTCCTTATATAGTCGTGTCTTTAGTACCGGTAACGAAGACAAACCGGTACTAAAATACGATGGGCTCAGGTCCCGAAGAGACGCAAACATAAAACTTTCGCCTTTTAGTACCAGTTCACATTATAAACCGGTACTAAATTTGGATGGGCACAGATAATGAGGAGACGCGCGCCATATTTTGGCCAACTGCTCCATTATTAGTATTGGCTTACTACTATAACCCGTAGTAAAGTTCAACTGGTGTTCCGAGAAGAGATGAGCGTTAGTATAGAGGCTAGTGATTGTATCGATCGTCACCATATAAAGTTTTTGGATTTCCTTTTCAGAACTAAAATTTTTTTAGCACAAGGTGAACACAGAAAAAAAAACTGATCAGAGACTTGTTCATCTTGTACACCGTATTTCACAGAATAAGAAACTTCATTCAGTTAAATACTGCTCCACTTCATTGAAATATAGTGGCTAATTCAAAAGTTCTAACTATATAATAGCTAATTAATTACAACTTTTTAACCATAATACGGCAGTGCTGGCAGTCGTGAGAAGAACAAATGGCACTCGTGCTTGATTCTGCATTCCTCGCTGTAGAAGGAGAGCAAGTCCAGAAGAAAGGGGTTTTCTGGATCACCGCAGTCGCGGGTCATGCACAAGTGCGACATCACTGCTATGCTGGGTTCTGGATCCCACTACCCATGCACCGCCAGACGGACAGAGTCCACCGTGTGATCACGAAAATGCCAGCAATGCTCATTGGTGATCCTCTTGCGCACGTCGTCGATGGTAGCTGCCCTGTCCGCCGCCTCACATTCCACCAACCTTATGAGCCACAACGTGAGCTCGGTTGTGATGTCCTCACGGTTGTACTCGACGAGGGCGAGCAAAAAGGCAGCCATCTTGTGCCCGGCCTCCGGGGACGTACACAGTAGTTGAGCACCCTACGACGGTGGCCCTACATAAAAGGCCAGATGCATGCCCTAGATAAAGCATGCCATCGTCTGGCCCTCGTCTGCCAAAGCGCGCACCAGCCATAGGTACCGAGGAAGCTCCTCTCATGACATCTGTGGACCCTCACGAAAAAGTGCAAACCTCGTCCTAACGACGAGGTCACGGCACACCTGGCGCATGATCTGGCTAACCTGGTGCAGTCTCTAGAGGTCAGCTAGTGGTGCTTCGGAGGTCTCTACGATATGCTGGGCGATCTCCATAGCGATATCATATAGTACCGTGTTCCATCCACTAGGCGCCATGGTCACCGCGTACGTCGATCGACTCTTCACCGGTGGTCTAGTAAGAAGAAGGGGGCTGAGCGAGGAGTACTAGAGTGCTAGTACGAGACGTATGAGTTGCTACCGAGGAAATTTAACGTAGCGATTAGTGCGATCAAGCGTCGCAGGGGAAAAGAAGCAGTACGATTGTCGCGGGAACTAAACCGTTGCCTCAGGACTGAATGAAGCAGCTCCATCATCTGTCAGAGCTCGCAGCTCAGCGTGCTTGCGTGTGTCAGTGAAGAAATGATTTGGAATCTTTAGTACCGATTTTCTATTTTACCCGGTACTAGAGATATCTTTAGTACTGGTTTTATTTATCACCCGGTACTAAAGATACATGATTATGAAAAAAGAACGGATTTGCATTTCAACTAAGTTGGATTTTTAATTCAAATTCTCTACAACTAATTTAGATTTCTTTTCAATTCAAATTCTCCACAACTGAGTTGGATTTCATTTCAATTCAAATTCTCCACAACTGAGTTGGATTTCATTTCAATTCAAATTGTACTCAACTGAGTTGGATTTCATTTCAATTCAAATTCTACTCAACTAAGTTGGATTTTATTTCAATTGAAATTCTACTCAACTGAGTTCGATTTTATTTCAATTGAAATTCTACTCAACTTAGTTGGATTTCATTTCAATTCAAATTCTACTCAACTGAGTTTGATTTTATTTCATGTCAAATTCTACTCAACTAATTTGGATTTCATTTCAAGTCAAATTCTACTCAACTGAGTTGGATTTCATTTCAATTCAAATTCTACTCAACTAATTTGGATTTTATTTCAAGTCTAATTCTACTCAACTAAGTTGGATTTCATTTTAATTCAAATTCTACTCAGCTGAGTTGGATTTCATTTCAATTCAAATTCTACTCAACTAATTTGGATTTCATTTCAATTTAAATTCTACTCAACTGAGTTGGATTTCATTTCAATTCAAATTCTACTCATCTAAGTTGGATTTCATTTCAATTCAAATTCTCCACAACTAATTTGGATTTCATTTCAATTCAAATTCTACTCAACTGAGTTTGATTTCATTTCAAATCAAATTCTACTCAACTAATTTGGATTTCATTTTAAGTCAAATTCTACTTAACTAAGTTGAATTTCATTTCAATTCAAATTCTATTCAACTAAGTTGGATTTTATTTTAATTCAAATTCTACTCAACTGAGTTGGATTTCATTTCAATTCAAATTCTATTCAGCTGATTTGGATTTCATTTCAATTCAAATTCTACTCAACTAATTTGGATTTCATTTCAATTTAAATTATGCCCAACTGAGTTGGATTTCTTTTCAATTCAAATTCTACTCACCTGATTTGGATTTCATTTCAAGTCAAATTCTACTCAACTAAGTTGCATTTCATTTCAATTCAAATTCTACTTAGCTGAGTTTGATTTCATTTGAATTCAAATTCTTCTCAACTAATTTGGATTTTATTTCAATTCAAATTCTCCACAACTAAGTTGGATTTCATTTCAATTCAAATTCTGCACAACTAATTTGGATTTCATTTCAATTCAAATTTTACTCAACTGAGTTGGATTTCATTTCAATTCAAATTCTCCACAACTAATTTGGATTTTATTTCAATTCAAATTCTACTCAACTGAGTTTGATTTTATTTCAATTCAAATTCTCAATAACTAATTTGGATTTCATTTCAATTCAAATTCTACTCAACTGAGTTTGATTTCATTTCAATTCAAATTCTACTCAACTGAGTTTGATTTTATTTCAATTGAAATTATACTCAACTGAGTTGGATTTCATTTCATTTCAAATTCTCCAGAACTAATTTAGATTTCATTTCAAGTCAAATTCTAATCAACTGAGTTTGATTTCATTTCAAGTCAAATTCTACTCAACTAATTTGGATTTCATTTCAATTCAAATTCTACTCAACTAATTTGGATTTCATTTCAATTCAAATTCTACTCAACTAATTTGGATTTCATTTCAATTAAATTCTACTCAATTAAGCTGGATTTCATTTCAATTCAAATTATACTCAACTAATTTGGATTTCATTTCAAGTCTAATTCTACTTAACTAAATTGGATTTCATTTCAATTCAAATTCTACTCAGCTGAGTTGGATTTTATTTCAATTCAAATTCTACTCAACTGAGTTTGATTTCATTTCAAGTCAAATTCTACTCAACTCAGTTGGATTTCATTTCAATTCAAATTCCCTACAATTAATTTGGATTTCATTACAATTCAAATTCTCCATAACTGAGTTGGATTTCATTTCAATTTAAATTCTCCATAACTAATTTGGATTTTATTTCAATTCAAATTCTACTCAGTTGAGTTGGATTTCATTTCAATTCAAATTCTACTCAACTATGTTGGATTTTATTTCAATTCAAATTCTACTCAACTGAGTTGGATTTCATTTTAATTTAAATTCTACTCAGCTGAGTTGGATTTCATTTCAATTCGAATTATACTCAACTAATTTGGATTTCATTTTAATTCAAATTGTACTCAACTGAATTGGATTTCATTTCAATTCAAATTCTACTAAACGAAGTTGGATTTTATTTCAATTCAAATTCTACTCAACTAAGTTGGATTTTATTTTAATTCAAATTCTACTCAACTAAGTTAGATTTTATTTCAATCCAAATTCTACTCAACTAATTTGGATTTCATTTCAATTTAAATTCTACTCAACTGAGTTTGATTTCATTTCAAGTCAAATTTTACTCAACTAAGTTGGATTTTATTTCAGCCAATCACAGTACGTACCAATAATTTACACCACATAATAGATGTTGTTCTAAGCTAAAGTATATACATAGTTGCCTCCAGTGCACCATTGCTATTGTCAAAATAGAAAGCGCAAATTATGCCGACAACTATCTCGTTGGTTTGCAGAAAATGGCCAAAACCAGTCGTCAAGTAACAGCTCCCATCTGTCGATTTGTGCACTGCAATTGGGACTGGTATGCCTCCTGCTACTATCACTTGGATCTCTGTGGTCTATTGGTGTAGGTGAGGTGTGATGTATTTCTCACAACACTGTCTTGAAAAGTATTGTTACAATTAAATGTTCTGGTAGCTAGTTAGCCAAGTTAAGTGCATATAGCTAGGTATAGATGTTTGCAATTATGACATGTGCAAAGTGCTGACCATCCTATTTTTCTTGATGACCGATGGATTGATTGTGCAGATATATAATTGAGTACCGAAGGATTTCGTAGCCAAGATGTCTTGAAGGAGAGCCTTCCTTTCTGCCGTTAGATCTGTTGGATTGCCAAAATACAAATGGTCTTTAGTTGGTCGTTGTCGCCTTCTCTGGATTTCTGTTTTCTCTTCTTCTCAGCTGGCCGTGCGGATCCAATAGCGTCATCTGCCATTATAAAAAAACCGGTAAGTACATATATAAAATAAGTAACGGCTTGTATGTATAATAAGTAATGCGAGTTCGTTACATATATATACCGCTATCACTTGAGTCTACTCTTATGGCTTGTGGGGTTTTCTCTTCGCCATTATTATTGAAAATGGTAGTCCTGGTGGACAGCGGAGCTTTCATTGTTAGTACCACAAGGTCCTCTTCTTCTAGGTGGACTCAGTAATAAAATTTAGACCACCCTTTACCCAGGCAGAAGGAGCCTCCACATTTTTCAACTTTGATCATATTGGTGTAGCCATCTCTTATTGATATCTCAAAAGTGCCACCCTCGTAAATATTATGGAGATTGACGAAGCTTTTTGATAGAAACTAGAACAGTATCACATCAGTTTGTTATGATTTTAATTTGTTGCCACATAAATAGAAAATGCAATGTATATACATACGATATAAAGCCTTTGCCAATGATCGATTTTTAGAAGACAATCCTTCGGCTCATAAGCCAGCACCTAAAATAGGCAATTGTGTCAAACCAACTTCACTTGAGATTTTACAAAAGTTGACGAACTAATCCATATTATATATTCATCTGCATTATATCACTTGCATTTGTAAATTAAACCAATATGCATTACATAACTGGTACTAAAAATGCAGCATTTTCATTGCATATTTGAGTGAGGACGTACTGGTCGACCAGCGTAGAAATGAAAGTCACATGTGCATTACAGTACTAAGATTATTCATAGAGATTACTACATATATACATTGCATTTGCAGTATAGATCGGCCAAATAACATCTCATAATACAGTGTTCAATCAACCCTAAAATAGCCAAAAATGAGAAAAACAACGTACCCTAGGGGCGGCGGGCCTACTGCTGAAAGCACGATGTCCGGAGACACCACTTGGGAGGCTTGCCATGTCGTTGGCGCCCGATCTAGATCGCCGATGAGCGGTTGGCTGGGCTAAACCCTAAACCCTGAACTGGTCGCACGAGTGGAAGAAGAGCTGAAGAATAGAGGCTGAAATGTGGAACAGGGGATTTTTGGGGATATCACAGGAGATTTAGTACTGGTTCGGGATACCACCCGATGCTAAAGTTATTAGCACCGGTTGATGTACCGACCCAGTACTAATGCGTAGGCTTTTAGTACCGGTTGAGTACACCAACCGGTACTGATAAATTTAGAACCAAGCGGTCTCCCGACCCGGTACTAAAACTCTTTATTAGTACCGGTTGCGGCTACCCACGACGTTCTCTCTCTTGATTTGACCGTTGCAGATGACTTTCGGTACCGGCTCTAGTTGGAATGGGTACTAAAAGAGGTGGATAAAAGGCCACTTCTCTAGTAGTACCAACAATCTCTTTGTTTTTGCCCGCCCAAACACGTCGTCGTGACTTCCGTTGATTTCGATTTTTTTTCATTTTTTACCGAGTGTCAAACTTTTGCCGAGTATATTTTTTGTTATTTGCCGAGTGTATTTGGCCGGCACTCGGTGAACAACCCTCTTTGCCGAGTGCCCAAAAAAATATACTCGGCAAAGAGATGGGCAATCGGCAAAGAGATGTTTTGCTATAGTGTATATACATACAAAGTCACTTTTAAATACTAAGTATAAGTATTGCTTGGACTTATTAGGTATTTACGGTGCTTATCAGCCTTTTGGAGTCCTGGAGACATTTTCTTTAAGAACTTATTAATTTATATGGATTTTAAGTCAATGGAAGGTTTGTTGATTATAACTCAAAAGAGATTAACTTAAAGAGATAGAATTCAGTTAAATAAGTCTATTGTAGTCCTACCCTAATACGATGCCTAAAAGTGCTTACAAATATGGACCACTCTTATACATGTAATCTTGTGATAAATATTTTTTTTATCTCTTGTGGTTTTTCCTGTTTGGGGTTTTCTACGTAAATATTTATTCAATATTTTTATCTGTGTGCATAGATCCTAACAAAAACAATACAATAGATATATGTAGATCGATCAAACAGGGAGTTGTACAGGAAATGCAATGTCATCTGTAATGTATAGTTAATTGCACAATTGGGTGGGAAATTCAACCAGTTGTATGTAGGAGAGTTGAAAGATCAAGAGAGAGGTGAAGGCAATAGTGACGAGGCAATGATCAGGGCAGGCTCTAAGTCAGCTAGAGCGGGGCGGCTGCCTTTGCTCCCAAAACATAGCATTCCTCTTTGAACGTGGCCATGTATAGAATGTTAAGTTTTAAGTGTTGGGTCATATATGTTTTTATGTAACAGTTTGCAGGTTAAATAAGTTTCTTGCCTCTTTTGATTCAGTAATTGATTACCAAACAACCGTTGATACCTTTAGGTTATACTTAACTAGATCAAAGCTAACATGTTTCTTTATATTTAATTGAACCCGTCATAAACATCTGAAACATCAGAGCCGGCCGTGACAACAATTAGCAAGAGGACCCGGGGAGCAAGATGTGGTAGTTGTTGGATCGGTAGCAAAATTTCTGCCGATATCTGCGCATTTCCAATGATCTTGATGTACCACATGTCTAAACTGCCCATGGTTCAAGTTTACTTTCAGTTTTCTCAGCTTCCGATCAAGTGTGCATTCTTGATGTGCCATGTGTTCTAAAGGAACATGATTATGCTTACACCCTTGTGAACTATGCTGTAGATTCTAGAAAAGTGTTATGAGTTGTGAAAAACTAGTATGAGCTGAGAGCTATTAAAAATGCACGAAGTTGTTTGGTTAAAGTAGATGTGCATCTGCGGCAGAGTGATTTTATAAAGCTTAACGATAGAAAATAACAATTTCATATCTCAATTAACAACTAGTATAATAAACTTATACGGACTGATAAAGCGATCGGACAGTGCAAACGGTGAAGTTGTGGAATCTGAGAATGTGTAACTTTTATTTTGTACCGATAAAAAACTGTTGCGGTTAAAAAACGTATTTCACCTAATACTTTTTTGTGCAGATTTTAGATTTCTAACTGAGAATCTGATTAGAAAAGCTAAATCAAACACACACTTAACATCCTTCTTTATGCAATCCAGTCGAAGAATCAGTATAAAGACCAAAACTGACATCTGATTCGTTGATTTGTTCCTGTAAGGACTCATCAGATGCAAGTCTCATCAGGCATCATATACGATGGCGGTGTAACATCACCAAAAAGATGATCGAGTACGTGAATCTGCCAGTGTTGTATTCTTGAGCACAGCTGCTGATGTTCATCTCCCATAGACCAAAATCATTGCAGAAACAGAAAGGGTGATGCTGAATACTATTACTCCTCAGATAAGAATAGCATCAGGAATGATCTCGGCGCACAAGTGTTGAGTGCTGAGTGGTGCCACAAAGCTTCAGCCTTGCGTGATGAGTCTCATCGCACAGACTGCATCTTGGACTCAAATAGATCAGTTGCCAAGGGCCGTTCCTGGCGGCCTGAGGGTTTAGGACCTAAATGGTATGCCGGGTGGGTCCCGGCATACCCTGGCCCCAGCCCCAGGTCTATATATTAGGTGACAAAATTTTATATATGGGAGTTCAAAAACAGGTGTCGAGAACGTCATAGCTCAATGGTTGAGGCAACCTTCAAGGAAGCATAGATCACGGCTTCAAATGCCTTGATA
>KE371274.1:370328-381312 GCA_000418225.1 Zizania latifolia
ATCATGGCTTCAAATGTGTGTTACGAAATTTTCATTTCACTCAAACAATAAAGTTAAAATATTTCTCTACATTTTTTGTTCTCATGGCCCTCTTCGTCAGTATGGCCCTGCGAATTCAACTCGCAGGGAGATGATTATACTGTGCTAATGCATGCCGCCATGCGTTCTCTCCTTCTCAAAATAGGTTCTGTCGGTTTTGTGAGTTGCTCTGTTTGTTGGGCTCTTAGCCTCCTCTCAACTAGACACGATTATCAACTCCTTCCGGTGCACGACACGGCGTAGGGACTCAGCGGATCTCAAGCAATCAAGCGGAGGAAGTCCTTGTCACGGCGGTGGCAGTCTGGCCGTATTGGAGACGTGCTAGCCGAGGGACACGACATATTACGATGTTTGAACTATTTATATCTGTAAAAATTTTTAGCTTAATCTTTTAATTTAAGACTTATCATATTATTTAATGCACATGTCCTTAACTAACAAGTATTTACTTAATTAAAAAATAGCTTTATTTTCATTACATATAAAAATTTTGATACGGCATACTCGTTGATAAAATCCTAGGTCCGTCACTGCACGCGACGAGGACAAGAGCTAACCATACTGGCACATCAGCTTAGAAAGATAGGAGGTAATCAAAATATACGTAGTAATCTCTTCCGATCCTCCTCAGCTCTTACCCATCTCACATCATCTTTCCGTCTCGATATCTTCTTGTTCTCTCTTCATGTAGCCTTAAATGCTGACACCCACACTAGTTATGTCTTATGGCTTTACTTTATAATGCTTTGACTAATATAATATTAATTAGAGTCTATTAGAATATCGTGTATTAGTATTATGTGTTGTGGAGGTACTGAACAATTTTTACAATTAATATAAAATATATTATTCTATATTACTTTCAAATAGAGAAAAAAAGATCCCTAATTTTATCTCGTCTAAGTCTCTGAAAGACTAGAAACGGACCTGCCAGTTGCTTTGGCTTCCTCTGTTCATCTCCCCTAGTTGCTTGCATGTTGATCACTGCACAACAAACATGTCGATGATGATAAGAAAAGGTAAGGATCAATATATTGTTTTATCATAAGTATTACATTGCTTGCAGTGAATGCCTTTAAATTGCTTTCCCTGACATTTAAATCGGGCTTTAAATGATCAATCTAAACTTGTTTCATATATCATCAGACAATTTAGCGGCCCAATGATCCTGTCACAGTTTCATATTGTGTTAACCAAGCATTGGTTGTTGGGATGCTAAGGAAAGCAGAATAAAATAGGCAACAACTTGCTCAACATGCAATGCTACTAGTGGTGTTTTCACTATTTGGTCATCCCTCATGCAAGTCCATATCATGAAAGCAATGCTCAACCCAATTGTTTGTGAACTAGTCCACTGTTTTTTTCTAATCTGACAGAACAGTCTATTGAATGTAACAGCGAAAGAAGGAAATGGATGTACAACCGCAGCCAGAGTTCATCTATTGATAGGATTGGACTAGAAGATGGCAAAGGAAAACTAAGTGCCAGGAACTGATCCATCAGAAGATGGAATTAGATCAAACGACGACAATCCATTATACCATACACTAGTTAGGGTCTATTTAAAAAAACTTTAGATTCTAAGAAGCTAGCTAGTGAGAATCTCGAAGTTTTTTAGTTTTTTATTCTTGGTTATTTATATATTATATAATTATTGCGTTTCATAATCTAGAGCAAGAATCTATACTGTTTGGGGAGCTTCAAATTATAGGAGTAATTATAAATTCTAAAAATAGTTGCAGCTGCTAGAAGCTTCTCAAACACTAAATCATAAACTCTAAGATTCCAAACAAGCCCTTAGCAAGCTTAAGAGCAAAAAATGAATGATAGCAGGTACACCCTGCAGCTGTTCGTGTGAGTTTCGAAAAAATATGGTTGTTAGCTTGCATATATAGGGAAGATTCATGTGCACGTCTATGTTGCATTTAAGTTTGGAAACAGCAAGACTGTGTACTGACCATCAAAACATCTTAGTGGCAACCTGACAGTCTTATGTTCCGTTCCTGTCAGGGGGAAGACGGCATGACAGCGCTAGCGAGTAACTCCTCATGAATCTCGTTGTGTTGTGCAGTTTGAAAGCCATAGGGAAACAAACCTTGCACCTGCAAAGACCAAAGAACTAATGTTGTCAACTAACCAGATTGCAAGCCTGAAAGAGTAGCAGAGCTGAAATTTCTGACGATGGTATAACCTGAGCCGTTGCTGTAAACGTATCGTTAGGGTGAAGAGAAGGGTTTCTTGGCTCGCAAATGCGATTATCATTGTGCATCTTGCTTGGAACATCGGGCGCGTTAATGGCTGGAGACGGGATCTGAGGCATCTGGATGGACAGAGGATTGTTCATGTTGTATGCCCTGTTCAAGCCCATGCTCATCGGCGGCATGAGCTGGTGAGCAGCAGGGAACATCATCGGTGCAATCCCGGGAGTCATCCACATGATCTGAAATCAAAGCGACAGTCTCACAATCAAGTGGCAATGTTGATTGATCCAGAAGGATTGCAATGCTATTGGTGCATAAGTGTGCAGAAATGAGGGAGTGCGATTTCAAACCTGAAGTTGGAATTGCAGGGACTTCAAGTACTCGATTGCGTCGTCTAGTACCGATGCTTTGTCGGTCTGAAAAACAGCTAAAATGACCTAATGTGCAGAAACATTCAACCATGGCGATAAGCCAAGGTCATCATACTACTATGCAGGATAACAAAAATTAGTTTTACCTTGGTGCAGTGAGGCACCAATTCTTGCAATGCTCTCATCTTTTCATTGATCCGATCCCTTCTTCTCTGCAGCACAGAAAAATCACGAACACTGAATCACCATGCTGCAGATAGCACTATCGCAATGCAAGAGTTGAACCATCTTTGCCTTACCCGCTCTGACAGGTTGTGGACCTCGGCGGCGCGAGTCCGGCGCTTCGTCGCCGGCCGCTTAGACGGTGGTGTCTTGTCGACGGCCTCGAAGTCGGCGCCCTGCCAATTCGAGTTTCAGACAAATTTAATCGAAATTTACGCAATGATGGCAGCAGCAAGGAAGCAGGAAGACGACCTCGCTACGGCTGTCCAGCTCGTCCCTAACCCTCTTGAACAGCGCACAGCTCCCGGACCCGCCCGACGAGGACGCGCCGGCGCGATTGCCCGGCTCCTCCTCGGGCGGTGTCGGGACGGCAGCGTCATCGATGTCGTCCTTCGCGGCCGGCGCTGGATCCGGCACCAGGTTGCTGCCGCAGAAGCTCAACCCAGCGCGGCTCCTCGCCGGCGGCAGCGCGTGCTCGTGCGCGACAGCGCCCCTGCCACCGTCACCGTCGCCATTTGCGATACTGTGCCAGAGCTGCGAGTACAGGTCCTTGCCCAGCGCGTCGCCGCCGTCCGGGAACCACGCGGCCGTCTCCTCGCCGGTGACGCCGCTCGTGTCAGCCAGGGCGCCGCCGGAGGATCTCTGGTGCGTCTGCGCCTGCACGACGACGCCCCCGTTCTGCCACAGCAGCTCCACCAGCTCGCCCTCCGGGCTGCGCCATGCCAGCAAATTGAACCAACAAAGCTTTCATTTTTACAGCGATCAAGAACCAGAGAATAACAGAACGCACAAGAAATCAATTGACCAGTCAGTGAAAGCTGCAGTAAAAATCTTGCTTACAGGAAGGGCCCCTTATGGCTCGTCGCCGGCACCCTACCACTCCCTTCCATGGCGCCTAGTAGCTACGCAATTCTCGGACAATCGACCTTGCACTGAAGATTCAGATAACGTAACCAATTAAGGATGCAGCAACAGAGTACATGAGCAGAGGAAGAAGAAGAACCAGGCAGTGATCACGGCATCGATCGAAGAGAGAACTAGAGAAGCACGCTCTCTCTCTCTCTCTCTTCTTGAGCGGCGTCGGTTGTGAGCAAGGTGAGATCTTTCGTGGAGGAAGAAGAAGAGAATCGAAGCAGCAGTGGGATCGTCGGTTGGGTTCGATTTTCTCTGGAAAATAAAAGCAGAGTAGAGAATCGGAGAGGGGAGGAAGGGAGACGTGTCTGCATATTTTTAGCCTGCCTGTGAGTAGTAGCAACGTCAGTCAGCTATGGGAATTGGGAAATTAGCGACTCCATCAAATGAAAATCGTATATCAGTTCAGTACAACTCGACTTCTATCAGTTCTATGTGTAGATTCGTTTGAAATGCGAGAATTTTTCAAGTAGATCCGATTGGTTAAGCCTTTCCGACTGCGGCTTACAAACCGTTTTAGGTATAGTTTGAAGCTACAGCTGTAAATTACAATAGAAGCTTATTTGATAGTTTATTGGTAGCTTATGCTAACAGTAAAAACGAATTATGTGACGAACAAATAACATTACAGCCCATTTATATAAGTAATAATTAGAATTAATTATCTTCCTATTTATCCTAAAGAAACTAAAAACTTTTAAGCGATAGGTTTGGTTTAGTATGACTCTAAGTCAGTCAGACTGAGGTTAGTAATTTTTTTACTCTGATTTTTTTTGAAGTTTAAGCGGTAAATAAACTTGAGTATATAAGTAATTTATTTTTACCATCTACCAAACATAAAAACTAAAATTCTAGCTCCATTTTAAAGATTTTTTGGTGGCTACAAATTCTCAGCTCCAGAGTTGGAGTCATATATACTTAACATGACGTAGATCCAAATAAACTGAAAGGTGTAAGTAAATCATTCTGATTATCTAATTAAAAAGCTTCAACTAGCTCTAAGATTTTTAGTGATAGAAATTATCTGTTCTAACATGAATCTCAAGTTAGAGTCATATAAAACAGGTCTAAATTAGACATGTGTCCGAAGTAATAGAAAATAATAATAGCGTTATACTTTTATACATTTATTTTTTAGTGATTCTGACGCTGGCATTGAAAAATAGAAAAAGATAATGTCTGTATGTTGTCTTCCGTCATTGCCTTAGCCGCCTCAGAATTCTCACTGGACGACGCGCGCAATACACAAATCATTAAATGTTGAGAACAGCACAATACACGAATCATTAAATGTTAAGAACACCATCAATCGGACCTTCATAGAAAAGAATATATTTATAAAATTGTTGCTTTAAGAATCGATATGAACACCATATACATACTAGTGGGAGAATGGCGCTGAGAGGAGGTTTAACACTGAGATGGAGACTGCTTGTATATAGTAGGGAGATGGCAAACACACAACGTCAGATGACCCCTCTTAATATAGTCATATCTTTAATATCGGTTGAAGTTATCAACTGGTATTAAAAAGCGAACAAATAATCAGGCGCAGTTGCCAAAATAACGCACGAGAAACCTTTAGTATCAGTTAAAATTATCAACACGTACTAAAAGGGCAGAAGAACGGTCAGACACAGTTGTCAAAATGACATACGGGGAAACGTACATTTAGTACCAGTTGAATTTATCAACCAGTACCATTGATGCAGAAATTGCTAGGATTTCTAAATCTTTATACTCGAAGGCCTGAGAGTGTCTGCTTAGCTCTAGTATAGATCCTTAAGTTATAGTTCATATACGTCAATTTGATCCTATAATTATAAAGATATAAAATATTAGTTATTTACGGCTCATCAGATAATGGTACATTAACCATCGCTAGACGATAGCGTAGGACCATATCTACCACGGAGTCTACCACGGAGTCTGATATGCTTGCAATGCATGGATAGACATAAAAGCATATAGCTGATTTAATCGGATTGATCATTGATTGTAATGTTTTTTATGTGAAGAGAGAAGAGAATGGTTGTGTTGATTCCGTTGAGATGGTTATCTCTTTTATAGTCTATCATTTAGTACCGATTGAAACTACTAAAGGTAATAAAGGGGGTATATGAATAGTCGAGCGTAGAAAGCTAAAAGACACTTATTTTGGATGTACAAGTATTAGTACCGAATAGGGATAACACCTGATACTAGATATATTAGTATTAGCCAGAGTCCTAGCCAGTACTAAAAGTCTTCTCTTTAGTACCTGATAAGCTGGTACTAGACATATTATGGTGTCTTCACCTGGTACTAGATAGAAACTTTACTAGCGGTTATAACTTCTAATGATTTTTCATGTATTTTTTTATTGTTGTAGCGGACTTTTGGTACCGGTTCTAATTATGATAGGTATAAATATGTTGAATTTAGTTCTCTATTAGTGTTTCCTAGTTATCGCTATTACCGGTTGGACTGATGTTAAGCTAAAAACTAGAAAACCGGTAAATATGATTTTATTAAGTGTGATGATTTGTATAGTACAGGTTAATAAACATAGCCATAATATTTTAGTTAATCATTGACAACACATTTTTGTTAACCTGCCCAGGAGCGTCGGCAACGTACGGCTGCACGCGGAGACAGCAGCGGTGGTTGACTGTGTGACGTGGACAGATAGCGCTGCTACGTGGCAATCCATCAATAAGGTTTGTTGTGTTATGTGTTAAGCTATTTAAGTGAGAGTGAGACGTCCCTAGACCAAACAACAAAGATTACAGCTTCCTCCTACGTTGTTTTTCATATGCTGAGGTTTCGTACTTGTGTCGTCTATAACTCTATATTCGTTCTATGGGCTTTCATTACTGTGTTGTGGTCGTGCGTAGGGATGAAAACGGATCAGATACGGACAGATGTCGGTGATATCATATCTTTTTTTTTATTCGGATTCAGATTCGGATACTCCAGATACGGATACGGAATCGGATATCATCGGATACGAATACGGAGCGGATACGAATACGGTTACGGATATTTATCGGATATCATCAGTAATATAATTCTTGATTCACAATCACAATTCATAACACACAAGTGACAAATAATAGTTGACATCACATAAATCACCACGAATATAGAAGTCCACATATCAGTTCACATTACACAAATCACCACAAATAGAATTCACATAAAAGTGCACGTCACACAAATCACCACAAATAGAGTAATAGTTCACATAAAAGTTAATATCACATAAGTCAATTATAAATTTCTAACTTGAACTTGTCAAATCACTTGACCAGAATAATACAGCAGAACATTCAAGCAAATATGAATACTAAATGGTCAGTCACTGAATACATCAATCCATTGCATGTTTCATTTGCTATTGAGGAATTATATAGTGCTAACTACAATTCTGCAAACGTCCGAAACTAATTGCAGTAGCTGCACCAATAATCTAATAGGAAATTATGACAACGTGTAAATCTAATTCAGAATAAAATCTTAAGCTTTATTCACTCGTGAATAGTCCATTTATCAAATACTGCATCATAGATGAAAAAACATTGCAGTGCTTACTTGTTTTAATTGCAGGATTGACGGGGGAGCCATCGTCCTTCTTGAGCTGCACCGGCGCCGGCGGCTGGGACAGGCGGCGCAGGGGGCGGCGTCGGCGGCTAGGACAGGTGGCGCAGGGGTGTAGGACCGAAACTAGCGACCAGAGGGGGGTGAATGGGCGCAAGATAAAATCAGCGGAATCAAAAAGCAATTCTGAAAACAGTAGGCTCAATCGGAAGTTCCGGTTGTTAACGGAAGTTCTGGTTACCGGAAGTTCCGATAGTTACCGGAAGTTTCGGTTCAATTAAATTTGGAACCAGAAGGGTCAAATCGGAAATTCTGGGTATTACCGGAAGTTCCGGCCCACGGGAAATTTTCTCAAACTCTCCAAAAGAGATTGCCCAACATAGAATCAAGTGTCAACCAAAATTCATCCATAAGTGCAGCAAGCGTTCTATAAAAAAAAACACGCGCAAAGCACTTGTGCACAAACAATTGAACACTTGGTGTGCTTGTTCATACAACCTCAACAAATCATACATGCGAGGCCTCTCAAGCAAAACAACAAACACTTAACAAACACAAAAGCATACACATATATTTCAATCAATATTCATGAAGAAATCTGAAAGTTAAGTGCTTGTGAACATTGTATCAAACATGTGGTGTGCACTCAAGTATTGAATAAAAGAGATGTGCAGAAACTTCCTCGCCGGAGAAGAACTGCCATTGCATGAGAACGTAGCCTAGCTGCTGCTGTGTACGTCACCGTGCAGCCGCCGTCGCCGTCGCCGTCGCCGTCGCCGTCCGCTGGCCGCGCCGTGCGCGTGCTCTGTTTGTGGAGAGAGAAGGCTTGTGAAGGAAGGAAGAAGAAGGGTGGGAGGTGGAAGAAAATACCCAAAAATCAAATTTGATTTTTCATTCAGCTCCAAAACCTCAAGGTTTACAAGGGAGGGTTAGCCCTTATATAGCCACCATGGACCAACACAAATGACTTAAATACCCTCTTCGCGAAGGTTCGATACAGACTCCGGCCCACGGGGCAAAAACGTAAAATAACCCTACAGATATTATTCGGTGCCGATGCTTTTCGTAGCCGTCACGACACTGCTGTCTTCAACATCGAACTCCCTTTTCCGTTAACAGGTTAACGGTTTTAAGCCGAAGCCGTCAAAGCGTCTGTCGCCTCCGCACCGTGCACCCGGATTGGACTGATCAGACCCCGCGACTCCTCAGCCCGGCGGTCGGTCGTCTGTGTACCTGAGTCGCACCGGTCGACACCACGACGGATCATGTCCGCTTGCTGCTTCTGCTCCATGCACCCGGATTAGACCGGCACGTCCTCGCGACCCCTCTGTCCGACGAACGTCCGTTCGTGTACCTGAGTCACACGCGAGCTCCATCACGGCAAGTCACTGCCTCCCCTCGGAGGTCTTCTCCTCATCTTCATCTTCTCTCTCGTTGACAATCACTCATCATCCCCATGGTATTCACCATGGCTCCTCAAGGGGGCGGCGCCGGCGGATGGGAGAGAAGAGGACGGGGCAGAGGGGAGGCGGTGCAGGGTCTGCACGGCTAGCCGCCAGCACGAGCACGAGAATGGGATGGGAAGGGAAAGGGCTGACCTGGCTACTTGGCTAGGTTATCTTGAAATTTTGAAGTAAAACTTAAAATAAATAAATGGTTATGAATAATTTGATAAACCTAAGATTTGTTTGAACTTGAAACTTTTTATCTGATCAAAATACAACATAGCTTAACTCATGTAAATTTTTTGCATTTTTCTGAATCAGTTTACTATTTTTAATTTATTAAGTGTGTTTCTAGAATTTATATTGAAATAGGTAAAATTTAAACTGCAAGTGCATGAAATAATGAATCAAAATTTATAAAAAAATCATATTCATGTTTATGAGTTCATATTTAGTTCTTATCCACCAAATGAAAAGATATTTTTTAAAATCCATGTTGCGACTTTCGATCGGCAACGTGGAGCTCAATGGTTTTCTAATTCTAAAAAAATTAAATGAAGTCTGAAAAACACGAAACTTGTCATGGTGTTATAATATGATATGTATATACTGTGATAAAAAATAAAAAAAAATTTGAGAAAGTTGTCACGTATGATGTAAAGAAAGCTACAGATTCTTCGAAAACGATTTGTGATTTAAAGAAGGAATGAGATTGGTTTGAAAACAAATTAACGGTTAAATCTTCATTTAAACTTGAAACTTTTTATATGATCAAAATACAACATATCTTAACTCATGTAAATTTTCTGTATTTTTATGGATCAGTTTACTATTTTTAATTTATTAAGTGCGTTTCTAGAATTTATATTGAAATAGGTAAAATTTGAACGGCAAGTGTATGAAATAATGAACCAAAATTTATAGAAAAATTATATTCATGTTTACGAGTTCATATTTAGTCTTATCCACCAAATGAAAAGATATTTTGAAAAATCCATGTTGCGACTTTCGATCGTTAACGTGGAGCTCAATGATTTTTTAATTCTAAAAAAATCAAATGAAATCTGAAAAACACGAAACTTATCATGGTGTCATAATATGATATGTATATGCTGTGATAAAAAATAAAAAATGTTTCGAGAAAGTTATCACGTATGATGTAAAGAAAGCTGGAGATTCTTCAAGAACGAATTGTGATTTAAAGAAGGAATGAAATTGGTTTGAAAGCAAATCGACGGTTAAATCTTTATTTGAACTTGAAACTTTTTCTCTGATCAAAATACAACATAGCTTAACTCATGTAAATTTTTTGTATTTTTCTGGATCAGTTTACTATTTTTAATTTATTAAGTGTGTTTCTAGAATTTATATAGAAATAGGTAAAATTTAAACTGCAAGTGCATGAAATAATGAACCAAAATTTATAGAAAAATAATATTCATGTTTATGAGTTCATATTTAGTTCTTATCCACCAAATGAAAAGCAATTTTGAAAAATCTAGGTTGCGACTTTCGATCGGCAACGTGGAGCTCAATGGTTTTTTAATCCTAAAAAAATCAAATGAAGTCTGAAAAACACGAAACTTGTCGTGGTGTTAGAATATGATATGTATATGCTGTGATAAAAAATTAAAAATGTTTCGAGAAAGTTGTCATGTACGATGTAAAGAAAGCCAGAAAATGACATTCTTTTTAATTCCAAATTTAGAAGTTTTTTAAATTATAAAATCTTTCTAAAGAACAACTTTTTATTTAGAATTATAGAGAAAATAACATAATTTTAACCTTAAAAAACTTAAAAATCTTCTATTTATAAACAGAAAATAACAAATATTAACGCTCTTTAAAACAGCTAATGGCCAGCCCATTTTGGGCGAAACAGTGGCCGGCCCTAGCTAGCCGGAAAAAGGCAAAATAGGCTGCACTCTCCCAACTTCGAACCTTGCACCTGAGAGTTAACACAAGGGTGTTTCAACCACTGCGCTACAAGCCAGTTTATGTCGCAGTTTTATTTTGGGTGCCATATATTTTTTGGGGCCCTGAACATATTGTTCCCTGTTCCTTACGGTTAGTTCAGAGTTCAGCCCTCCTCCTGTCCTCCCGCGCCCTGCTGCAGTGCTGCGAGCAGCGGCAAGCCCTCCTATTCCCGCGCATGCATCTGTTAGTCTTCGCATAATCTCATGGTGTGCCACGCATGCTGCATGCGGCGGCGTCG